>KV921028.1:100442-229322 GCA_002081555.1 Protostelium mycophagum | reverse complement strand
TTTAGCTATTTTGAACATTATAAAAGACATACTCTTGCATTGGAAGGTTATACCTTCTTTTCCACTTGTATGTTTTTGATCTTTTGGAATCTTGTAGTGTTGATATACAGGAGCTATTTTTTCTGGATTTTTTATATGCCTCTTCACAAATAGTTTAACATGGCTCTTGCCAGTAGAGGTGCTATCTGTGTCTGAAGGTTCTCCTTCACTATCCTCTGCTCTTCTTTTTGGCATGTTCTGTGATGTTTGGAACAAAACTGAGAATTTTTGTTCTTGTTCTGTTCTGGAAAAATTCCAGAACAAGATCAAGAACATTAAAAATGGAAGGAACAGAACAGGAACATATAAGGAACAGATCAGGATCATAATTTAGCTTGTTCCTGCACTCTTTACTGCAAATGATATCGGAGATCTGCGCTAACCGCTATTTCCACTGTTGACGACGCAACGCAGAACCTGTTGTCATCAGTACTCTACTCTCTGTCTTCCTTTGTGTGTTGCAGCAATGTGGATGTTTCGATCTCTGATGATGTTTTGGGTTGGCCATGCATAATCTCATCTTGGAATGCCTCTGAAGTTTTGGATGTCTGTTGTGATCTTGCCATGGTGTCTTCTGATCTGTTTTGATCTGAAGATCGAATCAAAATTTGTGCTTCTCCACGCAGATGCACCTCCTCAGAAGACACCACGTTTATTTTTTTCGCGTCTCGATTAGAGACAATCTCTGGGGTGAATACTGGTGTCACATTGATCAGAGTGTACCAAACGGGGTCCAGAAGGTTGCGAGTTGCTAGTGTACAGAAGTCAAAACTGACAGGTTCTTTCGGACATTGCAGCTCTCGGTTTGCAAAATTCGAAGAGACCCTCCTCTATCTGCTTATAAAAGATCAGTCGATGACTCTGATCTGTACATTCCTGCACCATGGTAATTAACGTGTTCATGAACTGGAAGAATCTTTGTTTTACAGTGAACTTGAAGAAATTCGTGATATTTTTTTAGTTTTTTGTTGGTTTTTTTTTGTTTTTACAGAACTTTCATGCTTTTTCAATTCTCAATATGTTTGTTATTAGTTTTAGGAGATGTACTTTAGTATGACTCATCAAATGATAAATAAAGAGTCACAGAGTACAATTATATTCATTCGTCTAAGAATAATGTAGTCTCTCGTCCTGCGACCTCTCCATTTGTTGTCTTTGGTGTTGTGGATGATTGTGATGATACGGGATCCGATGCATCGGCCTGATAGCCTTCTCTAATTTTATATCTACCAGGTGATACCCACACAAAAGGAGAATTTTCCTTGTGCCTGCGAATGTTTCGTTGGACCATCGCAGAGATGGAGGAAGTCATCGTCTTGGAGGTGGATGTGATGTCTCTCTTTGGAATCGCCGCGAGGATTTCATTCATGTTTGATCCATTCCTGCAGGAACCGAGATCAGCTCCGATACCATTCCAGTTTTGAGACTTACTTGCCATCCTCTGTACTTCCTAATTGTCTTAGAGCTTCGACCACAAGCGGGTACCAAGCGCTGTTCTCGCCAGAGGGAGGGAGGTAATTCGTCTTCTTCTTTGGTCCTCTTGTCGTCCATTCCGGATCATCAGAGTCTTCGCCATGATGTGTATCTTGTGTGATCTTTTCTGTAGTCTCTGTATCGAGCCGTCTCCGACTACTCTGGCGGTTTCGTCGTCCATTATCGCCACTCCATTCATCCTCTGAATCTTCGTCTTCAACTCTTCCTCGTCTGCTCCCTCTATTTGGCTGTGTCGCTGCGACTGGGGCCTGAACGAAAGATTTTGGATTATAATTTGCAGAGCAAAGAGTGCAGAGCCACAGAGATTTTGGTATTGAAGGAAGTTGTGGTCTGAGACAGTATGTATGAAAATTCTTCTTGCAAGTATTGCAGATCACCGAATGTATCGCTGAATATGGTTTCTCACAGATGGCACAGGGCTCTCGCTTCAACGACTCAGTAAACTCAAACATCTCAAAGATCATTACCTTTGGTCCCCTGCTCCTCTTGTTTGTTTCTTCCACATTATTATTCGCTTCATCCTCAATCGACTAAAGAGGTCAGGAAGACGACAAAATCTCGATAGCCACCTCTGAGATGTAGCTAGAGATGGACACTGGTTGTACTTTCGATTCTTCACTTTGATGCAGCGGTTTTTCCTCTGCGAAGGCTTCCATTTATGATTCTGACAATGATATCACGATCAATCGCGGGAATGGTGGATGATCAAAGGCTTTCGTGTCTCTCTTTGGCGTTGGTGTCAACCGAAATTGTCAAAAAGTTGAAAGAAAAAATGAAAAAAATGAAGAAAAACTTTCATTTTTTTTTCAACAGAGACATTCCAGCGACATGGTGGAACGTTGTCTTTGTTTCAGGGTCGTGTTGATATCTCTAAAGACAGGAACGAGGTGCTGTCCTCTAAGAAATTCTTCGTTTCCCTGGCCAGAGGTCATTGAAAGTCTTTTGAGATCCCAAGACTCTGGACATTCGCACTGTTCGTCTTCCTGCCCGATGGATGTCTTTCTGTATGTAAATACAGAAACCGCAAGTGCACCAGTCGCGGGGAAATGTCATTGTGGGACAAAACCAGGTGATAATTAACCCGCGGCGAATCACTGTTCGGAAGCTGCTTCTGCGCCGGTAAACACCAACACTTCTTCAGAATACCAATAAGATGAGCGAAGATAAGTTCCCTCTGATCTCACAGACGAGAAGCGACAAGGTCAGTGCCGATGTGCCAAGAGATCACACCGTCTTCTATATCACCACTGAGATGGTCAACATTCACAACACCTGGATTCGTGCCTTGAACTCCATCTGGAACCACTCTCTTACAGTAGAACCCAATACAAAGAGGGCTGAAGACTTTCTCACCTTCAATAAGCTGTTCTACAGACATGCTTCACACCATCATCATGTAGAGGAAGAGTTCTTCTTCGCGGATCTAGAGGCGGTCATCGGCAGAGGAGCTTTCATCGAAGAAAATAATGCAGGGCATGAGAAGATCATTGTGGGACTTCAGAAATATGGAGAGTACGTCAACAACACTAAGGCCAAGGATTACAATGGGAGGACTCTTCGAGATCTCATACAGCTGTTTGCAGATGATTTCATCCAACATCTTCATGATGAGATACCTTCTCTGCTCACTCTCAGTGTCATTCCTTCTGATCAGCTTAGAACTATATGGAACAGAGTCCATCATGAAGCAGTCAAAGACATGACATTGTCCGTCGACACACCATTCTTTATGGGACTGCAAGATGATTCCTTCTTGATCGATGGAGAACACAAGATCTGGCCTCCGATACCTCAGCCCTTGGCCTATTTTATTGCTTATGGTGTGTCTTGGCTGCATGCGGGTGTCTGGGAATTTTTGCCTGCTGATGTGTTCGGTAGAAAGAAGATCTCGAAATAAATGATTGCATGATCAAGATTCTTTTTAAGAAGATGGATGATCTTCCAAGACATGACAAATCTAAGATTCTGTGTCTATTTCTTTGTTTTTCGCCCTGGTTTTTTTTCTTCTACAGTTTGCATCAACAACAAAACGGTTTGAGATCACACGCTCTTCTAGCTCTTTGCCGTTCATGATGTAAGTGATGCAGAAATAAAGCCTCAGAATTCGCTGTGTTGATAATTCAAAGACCTGTGTTTTTAAGTCCTATAATTACTTGGAAGCTGTCTGACGTGTTGGAGGCCATGATTCTGTTGTGTTGATGTATGTTCTGACCTACTCGCGGCAAAGCCGCGATGAAACTTTATATGTAATAATCATCAGTTCGTCTTTCCAAATGAATCATCTCGATCGTGTTAAGATTCTTACCTGCAGGCGGAAGGGAGTCGACTCAGCTCTGTTGACGTCTATAAGGTTCTGTTTGTTGATGGGTGACCTCAGTTTGTCTTGTTCTTCAATGGGCAGAGGATACCCATATTCATCGGCAAGCAATACAGACGCGATGGCTCCTGAGAGGCCACTCGTGGGCTTCTGTAGACGTTAGATACATGGTCAGCCCGATTCGGGAAGAATGGCAAAGTCCATGAGAAGGACCTACCCGCCTCAGTTTAATAATTGGTTGTGGTGTCAAGAATCGCGACTCTTTACTGTAAGATCTTCTTTGCTTGTATCTTAGAGGTTGGGCTAGTTCAAAAAGGCCGCTCATGTTCTCTTCAAAATTTGGGAGAGCAGCTAAGAGTTCGCCGGCTCTCTGTGTGGATGTGTCAGGTGTCAGGTTTGTCTGAAGTGGAGAATGAAGACGATGTTGATTCGGGGTCGGTTTGAGTGGACCACTTGCCAGCTCTGAGAGATTATCAATATGTGCGGGCGGTGTTTCCATGATGGTGTTCTTCACATCTTCTCACCTCTTGATGTCGACGGATCAATCTCGGGCCTCATATTGGCTGGTTGAGACAGCCGTGCGAGATAGTCTGGAACGGAGAAGTAAGAATATGAACTGAACACCTCCTGCATCTCCATCTCAGGATCGTTTTGGGGCAGCTGGGAGTATTGCATCTGTTCTCTCTTTGGTTTGAATAATGAAATTAACCAAGCAGAACCAAAAATTTACACGGCAACGGGCCCGCTCACGGTTGTTAACGTGTTGTCAAGCTTGATCACCGTATCCGGATAAAACAGGATAAGTAACGGAATAGAACTGGAGTAATGAAATCTCCGAGGAGAACTCGCAGATTTCAGCGGTGATATAACAAAATGATGATCACATCTACAACTCGTCGAAATCTCAGGAATTACCATGGAAATGGATGTCGCCATATCGACTGGAGTTTCTTTGGATTCCCCCTCGAAATAATGGTAGTGATGGCAACCGTCACAAGTTGTAGAAGAGAATTTTTGGACAGGAAGGTCGATCACTGACATTCGTCAAACATCGAGCATGAAAAAGTCCAGAGCTTTGCCATGTGTTGCATTCTTCTTTGACTGAAAAACATCCACCCACCCTCAAAATGTCGCTCTGTGGACACAGCCATAGTTGTGGATGTCTGGAAGAGGATTGATATGACGTTCGGTCTGTCTCCTTATTCCTCTATAAAACGAGATTTGTCACGACGAACAAAATGAAAATAGAAAATAAATAACACGTCTATTTCTGATTTTATTGATATTATTTACAAGGATCTCACCTCTAAAGCTCTCCAATCGTCTATCATCCTTGTGGTGTTGGTGTACCTGCATTTCTATTACGGATCTTCACACACAGTTCGGCTCGTGTGACAAGTAATCGATCATGACAATCAAAAAATGATCTATTGTTCATCTTCTGATGAAGAGTCGGTGTCCTCTGACCAATCGTCCTCGTCCTCTTCCTCTACAAATATGATATCTCGAAGCTCCAAGAGGCTGTCGATCTCGTAATCGGCCAGTCCATTGGAAGTTGTCTCGGTCGTTCTTATAAGTACAGATGTCCAGCCCATGTTGTTGGCTCCCACTACGTCTGCCAACGTCTCATTTCCGATAAATAATACATTCTGAGGTGGTTCCACTCCAGAGAAACACTTGGCGACTGCTGCGTGGAAAGCGGCTGGGTGTGGCTTTTGAAAGCCTGTCTCTCCTGAGAGGACGATGTTGTTGTCCCATTGAAAGAAGTCTCCAGCCCCCATATGATCGATCTTCTTTTGAAATTCTGGTCCTGTGAGTGTGGAGTTGCGAAGGAGGCACATGGGTGTGCCAGAGGCCTCTATAAGCTTCAGGATCTTCTTCCATCCTGGGACCATAGAGCTCTTTTGTGCTGATTCTACATTCATGTATGTTCTGATGAAGGAGTTGATGACTCTGTGCCGTGTGATTTCAGAGTGAACGTGTGCGGCATCCAAGACTGATTCCAAAAGCTCCTTGACGGTGATACTGATGTGAGTCTTCTCCTCCTTCTCTTTTTGTTCCTTCTTCTTTTGTCTGTAGATTGTCTCGAACATGATGGGATCGTGTCCAAGAGGTGAAATCTCTTTCTTGCATGTGTCTATGGCCTTCTGTTCTCTAGCGACCTTGTTGCCTCCCTTCGCCTCAAGTGTCCCTTTCCAATCGAAGCAGATGAAGTCATAACGGCTAATCAGTTGAGACATTTTGTCGCTGTCTGTTGAGTAATCACAAGTGGTGTCCTTCTGTCCGGCGCTCTGCCTGGCTGATGATCCTCTTGTTGAGTTGGTTTTGGATGACCTTCGTGCTTCTATGGACGAGACGCGCCTTCACCTTAACTCACGAGAGCTGACCTTCCAGACACGAACCTGTCGGCTCCGCCAACACACTCCCCCATATCATGGTGCAGAATTTCGATGAAATTTGGAGGACTCGAGTCCGACGGTTTTCAAACAATGCGAACGGCAAGGAAGAAAAAAAACGAAAAGATGCTACATTTTCCTTTTGTCCGCTGTTTCCAAAGAGGTTCATCCATATTTCCGCTTGAGAAAAAAGGGGGAATATCCTGCAACATGCCCGAAAGATCAGGTTTGTTGTGGACGCGTTGGATGAACAGATATTAAATTGATTGGTTTTGTTCATGCGTTATCTTTAAAGAGAATTTCAACAACATGCGTCCACTCACACAATCCAAACCAAGCTATATCAGTTGATAGAAACGATAGCGATTTGGGGTGTTGGCTTCGCTGAACAAACTACAAATAAAGAACAAATTCAGTGTGAATTATGATGAGCGACTACAACTGACCACGTCGACAAGAGAAAATTCGCGTTGTCGACCATTGCCCTCATCTTCAACTCTTTGCAACATGGAAGACTCATTAGAAACAACCCTCCTCGTCATCAGAGAATGCTTTGTCTATAAGATTCCTACTCGTGGTCCTCTTGGATTCAAGTACGATTGTGTCGCACATGAAGCGACTAAAATGATACAGAGCAGCAGACTGGGACCTACCAAATCCCTTATGGACAGGAAGATTAGCAGTCAAGAGCAAAGGATCTCAGGCCTTTGTTAAGGTGAGTTCCACACCATCGCGTCACACATTCCAAACGACGTCAATAGTTGGAAGATAGCAACAGTGGAGAGATCTTTGCAGTCTGTCCAGTTACAGAGGCTTCTATCGAACCCGTAAATGATTCAAGCAGGTAGCGCGTGTCTGCCAGATTTCTTTTCTCAAAGAACATTCAGATATTATGTGTTGAAGATCGAAGACGGACAGAAGAGACACGCCTTTATTGGTCTTGGCTTTTCAGAGAGATCGGAGGCATTTGACTTCTCTGCTGCTCTTCAAGATCATGCCAGATTTGTAAAGCAAGAGAAGGAGGCAGAGGGTGCCATCGCCAGACTTGCCGCACAACCATCTGTAAGTCATGATTTTTTATTCAATTCCTGTGATTAAATCTATCGACAATTTATAGACATTAATTGTATTTAAGGTCGATTATTCTTTGAAGCAAGGAGAAAAGATCACAATAAACATGGCCAATGCCCCCAAACAACGATCAAGACCCGCAGATACCTCTTCTGGTGGCTTCTCTGGACTCCTCCCACCTCCTCCCGGCTCAAAGGTGCTCATCTCTCCCATCAATTTGTTGCATTTTTCTCATGATTTAAGCCAATCCAAAGACCCGTTGCAGCTGCACCTGTCGCACAACCCCAAGTTCAACAGCAGAATGATCCCTTCGCTGCATTCCAAGCACCTCCTCAAAACCAAGGATTCAACAATTTCCAGCAACCACAACAGCAGCAGGGATTCCAACAACAGCACAACAACGACCCTTTTGCCTCTTTCTCTTCACATGGAGCCTACCAACAAACTCAACCACAACAGCAGCAAGGATTCCAACAGCAGCAAAACAATGACCCCTTCGCCTCTCTCGCCGGATTCAGGTGCGCCTCTTTACTTTTGCATGATGGTTGATTTTCTTTGCAGCTCTCCTCCACAGCAACAACGACCAGTCCAGCAGCAACCCAATAACAACCCTTTCAACTTTTTTTAAGAGGATAAAAGGTCACCATCAGAATGGTCATCATGTTTTACTCGCAGATGTTATATTATTCTCAACACTTTATTTTTATTTTACTTCTTGATTTTCGAAGATGTCATGATCGATTGGAACCAACAGATGGAATGATATTTTCAGACGATGAAATAATTCTAAAGAGGAACTGCTGTGATCATGTCTTCATTCTTCGAAATGACACTCATCTTTCGATACTTCTTCCACGTGTTCGTCCTTGTCCTTGCATCAAAGAAAAAACACCGTCCCGCAGCTTCCAACCTCGCCCAGCTAGACATGAAAAACCCAAACAACCGCAGTTCCACACTCCTCTCATAGAGTGTCTCTCGTGCTGCTACTGTGGTGATTTTTCGTTCGAAAAGCTCGGCCAAGATTGGAAGCGGGAAGCCGTTGTAAACCCAAGTGTTCAACCTCGCGGGAAACATTTTAACGCGACCTCTTCAGGCACAACAACATGTCTTTGAATCTTAAGGTTCTCATCGAGCCTTCGGGCCAGACCAAAGTGAGTTCTATCGTGATATGTGATGATGATTCATGGTGTCTTAGAAGATGAAATTCCCCGCCGATATGGGGGTGGGCGAGGTGATTGTAACTATTCGTGAGAAGACTGAAGTTGGTGGTGCCGATTTTGGCCTCTTTACACCTGCCAATGCCAGAGAAGCCCTCCCAAGATGGTTGAAAGAGAACAGAACTCTTGCCGCTTACAACATGGAAAATGATGTGAGTCCTCTCATTTCATGTTTTTACACCACTCACATATTCATACAGGACGAAATCCACTACAGAAAGAAACACAAGGCCATCAAAGTCAGACTCTTAGATCAAACCGTTAAAGTCATGCTTTTTGATCTGACATTGCCCGTCTCTGAAATCACAGCCATTATCGGAGAGAAGATAGAACTTGCCAATGCAGAAGAGTATTCATTACAGTGGGAGAACCCAACTCCACCACAAGATGCCAACAGCAAAGGACCCCCGGTGCCACGTCTAGAATGGGTCCAGCCAACTAAGAGCATAGAGGAGCAGGGTCTCAAGACGGACACCATCTTCTTGTTGAAGAAGAAGTACTTTTATTCCGACGCTAATGTGTCTTTGGACGATCCTATGGGTCTCCATCTTTTGTTTGTCCAGGTGGGCGTCTTTACATTTTGTATCATCACCAATAATTCACTCTGACATGATTATCAGGCGACAGATGCCATCACCTCCGGAATACATCCTATCATGCATGCCGAAGTCTGTAATCTCGCAGCTCTACAAGCCCAAGTCACAGAGGGAAGGTAATGCAGTTGTCTTCCAGCTCCTTAGTGCAACCGTTTTTGGTGCCGCCGTCACATGCGACATCTTGTCACCAAAAAGTGATGTCACCTCAGACTCCGAACGCATCATCATTACGCTCGATCTAAAGACCGCATCATCATCTTCTGATGCAAGTAGATATAACCCAGACAAGCACGTACCTCCTTATTTAGACATTAAGAAATATGTCCCACCTGCATATTATAAAGAGAAAAATCTCGAGAAGGACATCATGAAGGAATGGAGAAAGCTCGTCGGAACTACTCAAGATAACGCCAAGTTGAAGTATATTCAGTTGTGTAGATCCCTAAAGACATGGGGTATGTGTTTTGCATTTTCTCGATGATCGCGATCATTCCGTGCATCGTGATGTCTGTGATGTAGAAGGGTCACCTGCAAATTCTGGCATTTGCTTCAGAAAGAATGCAATTTCTTCACAAACATCCCATTTTGTACCAAAAAATTTGTAAACAAAAATTTCTACCAAATAAAAATGATATTAACATTTCCAGGTATCACCACATTCAATGCCCGTTTGACAGAGAGAGGAAAGACAGGCAAGAAGCCCCCAAAGATTCTTCTCGGTACGTAAACGTCAAAAGTCACGTGACATACTCTGTCTACAACGAGCCTGACCGAAATTCTAGGAATCACTCGTGACAGTGTATTATTTATGAACGTGGAAACCAAGGCCATAGAGCGCTCTTGGGAGCTCAAAAAATTGAGACGTTGGGCCGCTTCAGAGAGCGGAAAGACTCTGACTTTGGATTTTGGAAATCACGAAAATGATTATTTTATTTTGGCAACTGATGAGTCTGAGAATATTTCCTCATTGCTTTCCGGATACATCGACATCATTCTGAAGGCCAGAAAAGGTGGGTTTTGTGTTGGTTTGGAGTTGTAGATTGACGCTATTTTTAGATGCCGCCAGAATTATAGACGACGGTTCTGAGGGTGTGAGTAGATTTTCAATTTGGTTCTGAACTTTATTGCAAAAAATCAACGTAACTTAAACCTTAAATACTACCAGGTCGCCACAGAGGAGACCATCATACAACGCAAAGGAGTCGCTTATGCCACTACAACAAGTATCTTTTCACCTTCTATGAACCCATATGCCTCCACAGACTCCAGCGGAGGACACGCCCCGGCCTCTTCCTTCTTCATGGGAAATTCGGCCGGCTCCGCGAGCATCGTGAAGCCTACACAGCTCCATCAGGCTATGGGACAGATGGGAATGTTGTTGGAGGATCTGAACCACTCCGGACAGAACTCAAATGCGGGACAGCAGGTGATTTTTCATTATGTTTCCGGTGAAATTTTTCAAAACATATAAAATGCACCAGTTTTAGAATATAAATATAAATTTATTTATAGATCGATATTAAGTGTTGAATTTATTGAAAGAAAATAAAAAATTAAACATCTCGTAGGGAGTGATGACACCTCAGCAATGGTGGAGTCAATATCAAGGAGCCGCTGGGCCATTCAAGGCCTCCATGCAGGCACTCTTAGCCATGACAGGACAAGGTGGTAACGTGTCAAAAATGGAGCTGGACGAGGCCGCCAAGCAGGTGATATTCTAAATACAAACCTTGGAGAATCGCTGTGTCAAGATGGAGCATCAACAAGTACATTTTATTTGTGGCCCAGTATTCGCCGCAAATCACAAACAGACACAAAAATATTTTCGCTTTGTTTTTAAACGTGCAAAGCATACATTCCATCTACAATTCACATTTTCCTCGGGTTTAATTCTATATAGGTCGCATTGCGCGCCGACGAGAGTCTTCGTGCCGCCAGAAACGCCGCTCTGTCAGGAAAGGAGCCCAACCTGTCTTTATTATACGCTGCCAGATCCGTCGCTGATGCAATCAAGAACGTCTTGACTTGTGCTGAGCTCGCTCAGCGTGACCCTGATGCCGCAGCAGAGGTGAACACCCATAATTAATCTGCTTTTCGGCTTGAAAAAATGGGAAAAGTGTTGTAGAATTGCTGATCTATTTTTAGATTCAGAAGGCTTATCTCCTGGCAACCAACGCGTACAAGGTTGGTATGTCACATTTGGAGGCGAGCTCCAGAGGACAATACTCTGACCAAGCCTCACTCGACTTGCTCATGGAGAGCGGAAAAGGTTTTATTTTATTTTTATACTGATTTCATCTTGTAAAAATAAATTCAAGTTGTAATTTCTTTTGAAATTAACTTTTTGGCGCCAAAAATAATTGAATAAAATTTTTCAGCCGTTGCCTTGGCGATGCACAACCTCTTGGACGGTCTGAAGAACTACAACGAGACAGTCCCCTCCGAAGAACAAAAGTCCAAATTGACCAGCACCGGTAAACAACTCTTCTACACCCAACAGATGCTCGGCAGCAGCGTCACCGCCTTCGGGCCCTCCGCAGTGGATGGAGAAAGCCAGAGACAGATCCAAGATTCAGTGGAGGCGACACAGGGAATATTGGACCAGTTAATCTTAGCGTCGCAGTTGTCGTCCGGAGATCCGGGCAGATTGGCACGTGAGTGTTTTTCAATTTATTGGAAGTTTTATTTATTTCGAATTTTATTTAGAATTTGTCAATTTTATTTTGAAATAATATTTTTTTTTTCAATATCTCGCTCGACAAAAACTAATATAATCTTCTGACATTCAAAGTTTTGCTCGAAAACTCCCGAAGTGTTGCAGAGGCCTTGGCATTGTTGTTGAATGCCACAAAGTCCGCAGAGAGCGAGCCACGTGACATGCCCGAGGATCTCAACGTGATCTACGAACAAGTGAGTCATCCTCTTATTCAAATGCGTACGCAAAAATTCTGACACACGTCACACGTCGACGTTTAATGTTTGTAATGACACTTGACAGATCCGCGTCAACGCAAATGAGATGCGTGAGAACCTTGGAGATCGTAATATGATCATCAGCGGTACCAAATCTATCGCCGGAAATGTCAACCAGATCATCACAGCATCTAAGAATCTGGCAGACGCATCCAGCCCTGAGGTAGATTTCTGTCGATCTACAACGTTGTTTGTGCCCGAGACAATTTCACCGAGAAATTTCACGTGATATGCCGTGACGCGATATTCTTTGTCAAACGAGAAATTTTACCGCCAAAACCGACATTCGAAATTCAAACTCACAGGTCCGCGCCCTTCTCATCTCCAACGCCAAGGCCGTCGGAGACCAGATCGGACTCCTCGTCAACGCATCCAAACAAGTCATCAGTAACCCCAACGACGTCCAAAACCAGAAGAACTGCACAGAGGTACTCGACCGTTTAGAGGCAACCTGTCAGGACCTCGTAGAAGAGGCCAGCAAAGCTACAGTACTCGCACACATTCGCGCGCACGCGAAGCGCGCGGCCGCGGCCACGGCCGCACTGAATTCTGCGAGCAGGACGGTGCAGCCCCACGAAGTTCCCGCCAATTTGCACAAAGAAGTACAAGACGCCACAACCAAGAGTAATGTCGCAGTGGCCAACTTGCTGGTTGCTCTGGCGCAGGCCGCAAAAGACACGAACGATGATGCTGTGCAGCAGCAATTAATCCTGTCTGCGCAGGACACTGTCATGCCCAGGTATGTGCTGACCGAGATTTTTCGGAGCAATGAACCTCTGCGAGGATCACGGCTCCATATCGTGATTTTTCACGTCAACTACCGCACTTTTATAAGGTCCAAATGACCACCAAATCATTCGTGCAAAACAGATCACATTGAATTGATTTCTAAACGTTTACAGCATGGGTCTGGTCACAACAATTAGAAGAGTGCAGCCCAAGTTGACTGACCAGCAGAAGAAGTTTGAAGTGAAGGCAGCCGCTGACAATGTCGCCGATGTCATCCAGAAGCTCATGGAGGCCTGCAGGAATTACAGCAAAGCAGCCGGAGGTAAAACCTTTTGATTTTTTTGCAGAAAGATAAAAACACCTCATCTACAACTCTAAAATGCACAAAAAATCACATTTTTTGCAGAAAATTCACATTTTTTGTACAGAAAAACCACAAGAAAACCACTTTCACAAAAGTAAAATAATATTGAAAAAATGCAGGTGCTGATGTAGAGGAGGCAATTGAATCCTTAGAGTCAACATCCGCCGATTTAGACGCCACACAATTTGCAGTGGAGACAGGTGCATATGGAAGAGCCACTACATCATCTAGAGAGGACGCCATCGCATTGCTCACTCTGTCCATGAAGTCACTCATCACTGCCAACGAGCAGGTGAAGATTTTAATTTTAAAAATCTATTTTATTTCAAATTTTTTATTTGAATTTTGAAATGCCGAAGAAAAAATGTTGTCAACATTGACGTAATCATGACGCGACTACAACTCGCCAGATTTTTTCATTTTCACAAATTTTTCTTCAGAATTCCGAAAAGATTTACGAATCCAGGTGAAACGTGCCGCCGCCAACGCGCCCAAACAGACCCCCAAGTTGTCTAAAGACGCCGCCTTCGCCGTGACAGAGGTCATCTCCGCCGTGAAAGCTGTGGTCTCTGCCACCCCCGACAGGGCCACACAAAATAGAATCTTGACGGCCGCGAAGGAGCTCGTCTCTGAAACCAAAGAAATGATCACGCACTCTAGGTTGCTGTCTGCTTCACCACGTGACCAGGCTTTGTCTAATAGTCTGCAGGAGACTGCTCAGCAGGTGAATTCTATTTTTATGAAATTTTTATAAAAGTTTTTTCAACTTTTTACCAAGTTTTTTTCCACTTTTTATAAAAGTTTTCAACCAAAAAATTACAAATTTTTTTTTTAAAATAAAGACTCTTCCCAAAATCTGACCAACTGTCAGATCTCATCTTCCCTCTCCAGTCTAATCGCCGCCGCCAGAGGTTTCGACTCCAAGATCTGTGACGAGGCCGTCAAGCAGATCCTCGAATGCTCCAAGCAAGTCCAGCCCGTAAAGCCCGCAGGCCGCACAACCAACGAAGAGTGCAGCGCGGAGCTAATAAACAACGCGAAGGCCCTCTCTGCGGCCGTCTCGCAGGCCGCCAGCATGGCCAAGTCCGATCCAAAAGGCTTGGGAAATGCCAGCAGAGTTGTGGCCAGTATCACCCCCGCCTTCGTGGAGAGTTCAAATCAAGTGGCGGGAACCGCGCCGAATGCAGATCTCAGCAACCAGACCGTCGACAACACCAAGGGAACGCTGCTGAAAGTTGTCGCGCTTTTAGAGTACGCAAAGACCACCGCCGCCAACCCCGACCCCTCCAACGACGCATATCTGAATAATGCGCTTCGCGAGGCGCAGGAAGCGCTCTCCAGGTTGATGTCTGCCGCCGGAAACCGGGAACAAAACACCGAGTCTAAGGAGGCCTTAGACAGTGTCATGGAGAGCACCAGCAAGTTGGACAACAACGACGGTGTTGGCAGCGACAAGCCCCTGCCGGAGGCCCTCCAAGAACTCATTGCTGTCATTAAATCCCTGGCAGCGCAGACTTCTCAAGTGGTGGCCTCTGCGCGTTCTACCCCAGAGCAGTTGGGCAGAGCTTCCAAGTCTGCCGCAGAAATTGTCGACAGAGTTGTCGTGGCAGCTAAAGAGACTGTCAATTCTACACCAACGACATCTCCCGAGGTGGCATCATCCTCCAAGATCATCCGGTCATCATGCAAAGCCATCGCCACATCGTCAGATGACCAGACCGCATTGCTGACCCATGTCCGCGCGATTGCGACTGCCACGTCACAACTCGTCACCACCGCAAAGAAGGAAGCCGCAGCCAACCCCGACCCGACGCAACAGAGCCGAATCCTGAAGGCGGCGCAGGCCGTCGCCGCGGCCACCGCCAACCTCGCCAAGGCGGTCAAGGCCGTCCAGACAAAGCAACCCAACAGCACAGAACAACTGCTTTCCGCGACACGTGTCTTGGACAGTTGCAACAACGAGATGGTGTCTGCAGTAGCCACTAAAGACGAGACCATCGCCCCTGTTGACGCAAAGAGGCTCACCGACAATGTGAAGATTGTCACAGCCACCACTTCACAGTTGATTTCCGCCGCGATAGACGTTTCCAACAAACAATCCGATCCAAATATCGGAGCACAGCTCTCTGCTGCGGCAAAGTCGGCGTCAGAATCCATTGCGAGTCTGCTGAGGGCTTGTTCTGCCATGCAGCCTGGAACTGCAGAGTACGAGGATGCCATGGACGCGCTGGCGAGCGCGAGTGGAGATCTGGATGCGATGTCTATCTCTGTGGCTGTGGGCACTCTAGAACCCATTCAGGTGAGGATTCGTCAAAGTCCATTCATATGGATTTTTTGAAGAGAAATAATCCACTATTATTAATAATTTATATGATTAATAATTGATTAAAAAAATTCAACAACTACAGAATCCCAAGCCAAACAACGAATACCAGGAAGAGTTAGTCAAACTCGCGAGAGAGATCGACATCGCCATCATGGAGTCTGTAAACGCCTCCGTACTCGAATCTCCAGAGCTCCTCGGGAAAGCGGCCAAGCAGTTGGGCACGAAGACGACAGAGATGATCGATATGTTGAATGGAGCTGTTGTTACTTCTCCAGACCAAAAGGTGACATTCCATCAATATTTATGTCTAAAAAATTATTTTGTGATTATGGGAAACCTCAGTTCGGCAAAAATTACTCGGATATATTTTAATCTTCTCAATAAAAAAAAAACTAAACTTTCCAGACCCAAAACGACATCATCCACTTAACCAAAGAGCTCGTCGACCAGCTCACCCCCTTCTTAATCGCCGCCAGAGGCACAACTCTCGGTAACCTTAAAGACGGGCAGAAGGAGACCTCTGCCAAGTCTAAAGCAGCGAGGGATTCCATTGCTGCACTCGTCGCCTCTATGAAGAGCAGCGCGGTGCTGCTGCAGGATCTTGATGATGTCATCGCCAACATCGGGAAGTCCGGACAGGCGGTGAGTTTTATCGCAATGAGAAATCTATTTTTAGATGCCATAAATCAACACGAAAAAATGGAAGGCAAAGCCGAGTGACTTTTTCGTTTTTTAAAAATAGATCAAAAATAATAACTTACCTGTTGTAGATCGACCAGCCTCTTACATTGAGTGACAAGCCTTACGAGGATGCCAGAGACGACCTCAACGCCGTGGCCAAGTCACTCGCCTTTGCGGTGAAGAAGTTAGTCGGAACGGACCGAAACAACTTGGTGCAGTTGGGATCTTCCTCCAAGGCTGTCAACGCTCAGATACCGGAACTGGTCGAGGTGAGCGGTATTTGATTTTTCAACTTGAAAAGTTGGTTGGAGTTTGACGTGTTATTTTTTATTATTTATTTCAATTTACTCAAGAAGCCCATGCTTGGCGCCGCATGGAGTTTTCGTCGTGAGATTCTTTCAAATAATTTTAAAAATATAAACTTTTGAGCCCTGTTGTTCATTCTAATATTGACGACAACAGATTGCTCGTACAGCTGCCGTGATCACGAGTGACGCCAGTCTTCGTGGTTCTATATTAGCATCAACAAAGACATTGGTGCAATCTACAAAGAATGTGGTTCAGATTTCACGTGATGGAGGTATCTACACTTGTGGAATTTTATTATTTTTGTGGAATTTTATTATTATTAATTTTCTGAATTTGAATCTGTATTAACAACAATTCAATTTTTCCTCGCAATTTTGAGACCGAAACACCCCCTCCCTCCATCTACAACGCTGTAAACCCCATAAACAACTGACTCATTATTAGCCGCCGACAAGACATCCAACGTAGCCAACAAACTGGCCGAGGCCTTTAAGAATGTCACACAAGAGCTCACCAAGCTGCTGGAGGCCGTGAAGCACGGAGCTGTCGGAGACATTCTATACGATGAGAGCATGCAGACAATCAACGCTGTAGTGAACGACTTGGACGCTGCCGCGTTGTTTGCGGCCGCCGGAACCCTCGAGGTGATTTTATTGTTTTTTAAAATATATTCTTGGATTTTTGAGATAAAAAATTTCCAAAAATATATAATGAAACACTCACACCACACAGCCCGAAGGAGCGACACATTCCTCAGCCTCCGAACAGCAACAAAACCTCATTGCCGCCGCCAAAATCCTCGCCGGAAATTCTTCACAGCTCGTCGGCGCGACCAAAAACACCAGGGAACAATACGGTCAGGCCGCCAAGATTCTCGCGACCACAGTGCACCGCCTTTCTGGAATGTCTAAGCAGCTCTGCTGCACTTTGTCAGATCTAAACACCCAGCAGAGTCTATTGGCTTCCACCAAAACAATATCTGTCGCTTCAGGGCAGCTCGTGACCAGTGGAAAGGACGTCCAGAGATATAAGCAGGGAGATGCCGCCACTTCGGCGACCAAGTCGCTGAACACTTCAACACAGGTTTGTGATTTATTTCTGGATGTTTATGTTGTGTTAAGATGTGGTGGTTAGTTTTTGGGTGTGGTCCTGCAGGATGTTCTGTATTGCGGCAAAGCCGCAAAAAGCCGATGATGTTTATTATAGAATATTTCAATCCAACTATGTGCAAATGCACAAATCACTTGGAAAAATCTAAAACTCTGCAGGCCCTCGCCGAGGCCATCACCAACTTGATCAACACCGCCAACACCTTTGAGGCCGACAACGCGAAGGGTATTGCGGAACTCAACCAAGCCCGCACCAATATCTCCGCAATCTCCGATACCATCGGAGACAAATCTCCGGCATCTAATGCTAAGGACGTCGTCAAGGCAGCCAGAGATTTCGCTGGAGCATCTGCTGGTCTTGCCGCCTCCATCGGAAAAGGTAATGTGCCCGAGGCCGTCGCTGCGGCCGTCGCGGCATGTAAGAACCTGGTGGAGAAGTCAAACGGTGCCAGCGGAGCTCCGGGCACCACCCCCGAGACGAGTGCAAAATTGAACGGCGCTACCAAGGAGATCATCGGCATGATGTTGACATTGGTGAATGCGATGAGAGATCAGTGCATGTTTGGAAATGCACAACAAGGAGTGAGTTATTTTTATTTTCCAAATATAAAATTTTCGAAAGAAAATTGAACAATTTTTTCTTGCATAAAGATTTGGAATTTTTTCCCGAAGATTTGGATGTTTTTTCCGAAGATTTGGATTTTTTTCCCCGAAAATGTTCAAAAAATAAACTGGAAAATTCACCTGAAATTTTCCGGACTTTTCAAACAAAAAAACTGACAGATGCAGGTATCCGACTCCTCATCTGCGGTCGCCGACAAGTTGGCAGAGTTGATGAACGCTGTCAAGATGCTGCCGGGAGGGGAGACAGAGGCTCTGAACGAGTCCTCAGGTTCCAATGATTTGGACCAGCAGGCCACAGACGAACTTACTGCTGCTGCTAAGGTGAAAGAGTTTGCTGTTTTATACTTGTGGTGATTTTGAGTGTAAAAGTGAAATGATTTATCAAAGATAGAGAATTTCTAGAAGATTAGATTCACTGTCTACAATGCGAATAAATTTCCGTGAAATTTTCTGACCCCCACAGATCATCAGTGATGTGGCACTCGCCCTTGCCAACGCCAGACCACAAAAGAAGCCAAGCACAACGATTGGTTTTGACACCGACAACGTTGCCATAGCGATATACGACGCCGCCATCGCCATAGCAACGGCCACACAAAAGTTGGTCGTGGCTTCTGCTGCCGCGCAGGCGGAGCGAGTGCAGATGCAGAGATCCAACCCCATCGTCTACAAGCAGGACCCCATGTGAGTGACATCGTTGTAGATGGGGGTGTCGTTGTAGACACAACTTCCATCTACAATTCCGACTTTCTATTTACCACAAACAGGTGGGCAAACGGCTTGATCTCCGCCGCAAAGAATGTCGCCGGAGCCACACAGCAGCTCGTCAACAGTGCCAACCGCACAGTCACTGGTGTCGGTCAAGAGGAGGAGTTACCAGCCGTCGCTAAGATGGTGGGTGCTGCAACTGCACAGCTCGTCGCCGCCTCCCGCGCCAAGTCTGCTGCTGGTTCAAAGAGCCACGCCAACCTTTCTGACGCCGCCAAGGTAAACATATTTCATCACATATCTTTTACAAAAAATATTCGATTTTTTTGAAAACTCCACCGATTTTATACAATAAAATCTCACTTTGTAATGATAAAATATCATAATTTTTTTTAAAATATTGAAGGTGGTCGCCCAAGCAACCTCTCAGCTGGTGTCTGCAGCCAAATCATGGAACGAGCTGAAGCAAGAAGAGACGGAGCAAGAGATGGCGGGAAATTACACCGGATCCGCAGTGAAGCAGTTGGAGCAGCAGATGAAGGTCCTCAAGCTGGAGAAGGAGCTGGAGAAGGCGAGAAAGGCCATGCTCAACCAGAGAAAGGCGGAATACCAGAAATAAAAATAGATACATTGCTATTTATGTTTTTACATTTAGGAACAGACAAGTGTATGCACCGCCAAACATCGCTTGATGACGTCAGCGTTGTAGATGGTTATATTTATTGTACAAAAGTAGAACAACTCACGAGTTGAGGGCGCCAAAACCGGGTGTGATGACGGCTTTTTCTGCCCAAACAAAAACTCACTTTCCAAAATTTGAACTAAAATCACAGCAAAAAATGCTTCGGAAGTATAAACAGAAGAAATTGGATGAAAACATGTCAAATGAAACATGCATTCATCTAGTTCTTTATTTGTGCAACAGCTTGAGCGTAGTCCTTCACCCATTGCTTGACCCTGGCGTCATCTCCACAAGCTCTGTATATCGTATTCTGTGGGCAAACAGATGTCTCGACAGGCGGTCTGAAGTTTCTGCAGTCTGATACACACTGTGGGGTCTTGCACAATCTCCTTTCGACCGTAATTCTAGAAGCAACGCAATTTGGTTCGTTGTAATGGATTTCGACGAAGTCACTCGGCTGGTAGTCAAAGTTAAAGATCGAAGAGCAGTCATATCTGTGCGACGGGCCAGAGAAGAAAGCCTCATTAACGCAGACTCCTCCCTTGCCTGTTGTGGATATTTCCTCCGGGGTCCCGAGACAATTTGTCCTATTGAAATGGCTCGTTTGGAGGTTTCCGTTGTTGTCACAGACGGTGAATTGAGAGGCAACTCCAAGGGAGTTCTGACAGCTAGGAGTGGTCGCAGAGAAGAAGATGGTCCGGGGTTGACAATTTCTGCCATCAAAACTCTGATATGTGTAGGCAAGAGCTGTCGAGAGGCACACGAGAAAGGTGAGCGAGTGTTTGAGCATTTTTCTGTTGAGTAATGAGTTTTGCTTTTCTATTTTGCTTCGAGTCAAGGAATTACAGTAAGAAACCGTAGTTCTCACGGCTCTTGACGTGAATTCATGAAAGGAGGAGATGTCACCCGCTGTCAATCCCAGGTTAATCTTTCATTGAAAAATTGAGTCCGACGCGTTAAGAACCAAACGATTGCGGTAGCAATGATGGGAATGTCACGACAACATTCCGAATGGAGGATGTCACACCGTTTCATGTCGGATGTTCCGAACTGTCGCGGCAATGTTGATGAACGAGCATAGTTTGGACACCTGTACAAAGCCGGTAGATACCGAGATCTAAAGAGGAAATATTTTATAGATCTTGCAGCCTGAGTCTCGGCGCAATATTCATGGATTGCAGTTCCTGGAATAACAACTTTGAGGCATATGGAATGTTCACTTTGGCCTCGGACGGATGAAGCATGCCTCCATATTTCATGCAGAATAAAAGTATAAAATAAAGTGAGTTTTTGTTCGGGCAGAAAAAGCCGTCGTGGGCAAAAAAACACTTTTCGTCTCTTTTTGCTCTAGTTGTGTGATGGGCAGATGTGATCCTTTTATGCCTTTAGAAAAGGGTTGAGAGGAGGGTGACCACGAAGAAAGCAGCGGTGAGTCCATTGTGGCAGAGCTGGGGGAGCACATACACTCTTTGTTGACTGTTCTCCGTGAGTGGAACATTTGACCTCCTTCAGGAGAATCGAGCATTTCTCTTGCCTTGCAATGTTGCCGATATCGGCTGGTAATCATTAAAAAAGTGTAAAAAACCAAAAGGTATGACCCCTGAGTGACTTGAACACCCAACCTTCCGATCTGGAGTCGGATGCACTGCCATTGTGCTAAGGAGCCTTGTTGGAAAATTTGTTGCATTCGACATCATAAAACGGTATACTATATTTCATGCATTTGCCATAAAATCTATATACACTTCTTTTCGAAGGCAACTACATGACCTTGTCTGCAACAGTATTGTTGGAAGCATTGTTCGTCATCTTCGAGAGGCTCTTGTGGCATATAGCACTCCCCGTTGCAGCTTTTTGGTGTATTCTCCTCAATTCGAAATTGTACTTCTGGTAGCTGCGAAAAATTATTCAAAGTCAACAGAAGTTTTATTTTTTGAGATGTATTATTTTTTATATGAAAAATATAATCTCAGATTGTGGACGTATTGTTGGTTTCCATTTGTTAAGAGGTATATATAGAAAACTAATGAATCATTATGTGCGTGATGTGCTGTCAAAAAATCAAGATGTGTTTTGTGGACACAGTCCTGTCTGTGACCAGCGTCACCATAAAATGAATGCAATGCGAAATGATGTGATCCCAACAAACCTCACAGAGCCTTTTCTTTCCGTTGAATTGGTCACTGGCACACACGTGTGTCGTGTCATTGTGACATTGCCACCCGGCGACCTGATCCTCACAACACTGCAATCCTGCCTCGCAGCGGCAAGATTCGATCTGTATCATTTGAGTGACAAGATGATATATGAAAGTAATCTTACTCACCGGTTTCGCTTCTTGGTTCTCGATACATGACTTCCCACAATAGTAGGAGTCTGAATCGAATTGAAGATTTAAATTGATAATGGAGATGAGGCACAGAATCAGAAAAATGAAGACGTAAGACCTCATGTGGTAGAGATCGTTTGGAAAAGTGAACTATTGTGCTTTCCCGCTTCTGGAGCTGCCAATCGATGAAGGATGTGATCATTCTTCAGTCCGTCTGCGTAAAGAGACAAATTTACAACTTGGAAATTGACGTTCAACACCAACATCGCAGCTTGGACAATGCAACATCACTTCAACACAACTCTTAACTCTCCACCACGTTCTGAGTCTCCTGATATGACCAGAAGAGGGATGGATTTCAGTTCATACAACAAGTCAAGAACATCTCCTCAAAGCACGGTGCGTCCTTCTGGAAAATTTATATCTCTAAGCTGCATAGGTTAGGATTAGCAACAGCGACGAAGACTGGCACAAAAAGACATACCATGTGGATGAGCTGAATGCATTAGACAGCATGCGAGAAAGGTGATCCTCTAATGATCTGCGTCATTGAGCGACTTCAGTGGGCAACTTGAACATCTGAGTGTAACTGCTGCACCAAATCTATTTTCAGAGGCACCGTCTCTGACATCGGCACGATTCTCTCACTCATTTGCAGAGAGTTCACAAAAAGTAAGATTTAAAATTGAAAATTGGAACCTCACTTGATTGTGTAATAATTTTATTTATTTTCAATTTTGAAGATTTTTATCACGACATTCACCCATGCAGATGTCAACACAACACCGCAATCACATATCACCTCCACATTCACGTTTCTCGCCAGAGAAATACAAAGGAGATTTTTTGAATGAATATCGCGATAGGGAGCACATGTCAAGGTTCGGTCAGAGTTTTAAGAATCGATTCTAAAACTTTGAAGGTCATTTGATTCCTACCATAATTCAAGAAATTTCCCCACTTATAAGTCAACCGGCTCCATATTTGATTTGCCGAAGAACTTGCCACTTGCACCAAGAACCGCACAAGGTCAAGATGTTGTATTGGAGTCATTTGAGAGTTTTCTGATAGAACTGCGAAGACAGGTGAGGCAAAGCTCCAAGTTACAGAAGCTTCTATAACTTCTATAGTCCAACATTTTTCAAATTAAAAAATCCAAATCTTTCGATGAAATATGATCACGTGATCCATAATGATACGTCACAGGAACGAGAGTTACTGCAAAAAAAACACGATGAAGAGATTGCAGAACTGGAGAGGCTGAGGCAAGAGGAGCTCCACGAACAATATTTAGAGATGCAGAGGTCCCTGGACAAATCAATAAGTCCGAGATGGTATGAACTCAAGTCCAAAGACTTTACAGAAGCGATACAGCATCACAATAGATCGTTAAGGCGACAGAACGGTTTTGAATAAATTCTTTTTGTGAGTTTTGAGCATTTTTATTGTTTCTGAAATGAATATTTTTCTATCACTTGATTTAAAATAAAGTTTGATTTTTTAAAATGATTTATTATCTTATTTTATTAATATCTCTCCAAAAATTTTTGCCAGTTGTAAAGCTAAGGAAGTCTTCAGATCGTGTCACATAATGAACAATCCACACTGGACAGGCTTCGTCCTGCTCCTCGCACAGTTATTTGGGCTATGCATCTTCTGTATGGGATTCTTCCCGCAAAAGACACCATTGCCAGGTCTGGCCACACTGAAAGACAGGCCCCTGCCACCAAGCTCGATCGATCAGGTCATTCTATAGTTTCGAGTGACACCGATGAAGATCTGCAACGTCAGCTGATGATCTCTGTCTAAAATGGTGCAGTGGGAGCAGGGACGATACGATCGTCTTGTATTTATGGTGGTTGATGCCTTTAGAGCAGATTTCTTGTTTGATCAAGACAGTGTGATGGACAGAACCAGAGCGCTAATCGAACAAGGAAAGGTGAGATACATCCTGGCTCCTGTTGATCATGAAATCGAAAGATTCAAAAGTACATCATCAAATTTATGATGGATCACAAACCAGAATAATCAATTATTAAATTCTACAGGCAAAATCATATATCAGTAAAGCGACAGCGCCCACAGTGACATTACCCCGCATAAAAGCAATGACCTCTGGCAGTATCCCAAACTTTCTGGATTTTCTACTAAATTTCAAGTCGGATGCGGTGAAGGACGACAACTGGGTTGTACAGATGAAAAAGGCGGGAAAAAGACTGGAATTTTACGGGGATGACACGTGGCTCAAGTGAGAGAAATGACGTGAAAATTGGTTGAAATTTCAGGTTGTTCCCAGAACATTTCGACAGACAGGACGGGACGACCAGTTTTTTTGTGGCGGTAAGTATCTGAATTTTCGGTGAATTTTCGAGTCACGCATGATGACGTCATCAGGATACTGTAGAGGTCGACAACAACGTGACGAGACATCTTGATTCTATTTTTAGTAGGAATGATTGGGACTGTACAATACTACACTATTTGGGTAATTTCTTGTCAACATATCTCCAGGATTTTTCTTCAACTAATATGATTGGATTATTTTATGGGATTTTATAATCTGCAATGGAGAATCTGTTTGTACACGCATTTGTATGTGTTTTATGTATACACATGTACAGAATGGTCTGTATGCGATATTCAAGGCGTACATATCTTTATAAATTCATGGAATTTTCCTGGAATGAAGAATCCTCATTCTTGATGTTCTTTGTGAAATAAATCAAATTAAATCAAAAATAAATTTATCTAAAGTTATATTCAAAAATCTAATTGAAACATCTTAGGACTGGACCATGTGGGCCATTCTGGGGGACCAAGGAGGTGAGTTTGTACGATGATTTTTCGTTGAAATTTCTCCAGCCCACTGATGAAGCCGAAACAAAAAGAGATGGATGAGGTCATAGGCAGAATTTTCGATGAAATTTCGCGGACGGATGTTAATCACAATAGAAAAACACTTTTTATTTTATGTAGTGACCACGGTATGAACGAGGTGATTTTCTTGATTCTTATTTTCCAAGATATTTCCTCCATTTTCAAGTTGAAAAGACCATTCTATCGTTGTAGATGGATGATCACAAAAAGTATCCGAGAAATGTCTCCATTCAAATTTTCAAGTTGAAAAGTCATTCTGTCGTTGTAGATGGACACTCACGAAAATATATTCGAGATTTACACATGACAGGTGGGAAATCACGGTGGTTCTACTGAAGGCGAGAGCGGTGCAATTCTAGTCTTCTTAGACCAAGAATATCAAGAGGGGGTCTTCGGCAAGCGAGGTACGATTTTAACACTTTTGGTGATAAAACTTTCGGAAATAATGTCGAATCTCATTGGAATTCTCGTGACGTGGCTCTCTGCTGTAGTACGACAACGTACTTCTCTGCATTTATGCGATCTCTGTGGCAGCAATAATGAACGATAATGTCTGCAATTGCACCAAAGTACTTTCCCAATCACCAAGATCTTTACAAATACCAGAAAGACGTCTTAACCATTTGTAGTTGAACAGGTGGACATAGTACCGACACTATCCATATTGATGGGTATCCCTATACCTAAAAATAGCCTCGGGAATCTAATTATAGATCCGTTGGAATCCGAATCAGGTTTATTTCAGACAAAAATTCTTCGATTTTATTCATGCTGCAGTTACAATATCTCGTCAAAAATAATTTATTGGGTGGTGTTTTCGT
Organism: Protostelium mycophagum; assembly: GCA_002081555.1. Lineage (NCBI taxonomy): Eukaryota > Evosea > Variosea > Protosteliida > Protosteliaceae > Protostelium > Protostelium mycophagum. The sequence continues at coordinate 203,660 of KV921028.1, read as the reverse complement.
TTTTACAAGAGTTCTCTACGAGTTTACTAAAAAATGTCGACACAGCAATCGGCACAAATTTCTGTCGACATTTTTTAGCGTCGCTCTTGAACGGAATTAAGAGTGACGCTCAGATTCACGGTAGTGCACGTGCGAATCACGGTAAGAGAGAAACGAAAGCACTACCCGAACAATTTATGTTCGTCATCTCTTCAGTTTGATTGTCATTTCTATGGAGATATCACTCTCAAAATACCTGTCATACCTGTCATACCTGTCAGGTTGACATGTTAGGGTAGAATTTGACAGCAGTGACATGATTGTACTTCTGCAGCTCTGTGGGCGGCAATTCTTTTGACGGTGTATTTTATTATTTCGAAAAAGCAAGAAAATGACACTGAACGAGTGTAGATGAGTCCATCTTACGCGCGTTACAAATCAACGCGAGACAACAATTGGACCTCATGAGGGCGAGTCCAATATTTTGGGACGTCTCAAATGATCGTGCCGTGTCACAAACCGCCGAAACTCTTCTACACCTGTCAGTTTGTACACAAATGTCCAATTTTACAAAATTAATATTTATTCAAATATAACATTGGTCAGGTACCAATCGGCCGAAGAGAATCACTCCAAATTTTATGAAGAAAAGAACTGGCAAAACCTCGAGACGACTAGAAAGAATTATTCCAAGGTACGAATCGTTGTAGATGACACTTTTATCTGCATATCTACAACGCTGTAAAATGACGTGAGCTTTGTAGATGCGTTCATTGCATCACAACAGTTTCAAAACATGTAACTCGAGTGAATTTATTTTTTCAATGATCAGATTTCTTTGAAGATTTAAAAATTCTAAATAAATTCTGGTCACATGATTTCAGTTCCTACAAACGATACAAAGACAATGGGTCAACACACTCTCCAACTATGACTTGCCGTTGTTACTATCGGGTGTACTCGTCTTGTCGGCGTCCTCTTTAGGCTTCACAGTTGAGTTCCTGAGGGCCACAACCATATGCAAAGAGGCAAATCGATTTCGATTTCGGGTGATGGTTTGTAAACATTAATCTTCTTATGCGTATGAGCCCGCGGACACGGTTCGTACGATTTCACAATGAATCATGGCGGTAACTACCGCTCCGTTGCTGTGAGCAACACGTTAGTGTTACGTGTATCGATGGCAACGGATGAGATGTACAAACCGTGTCCGCTGGGTAATATGACTTTGGAAAACTTGAATTCTTGATTTAAAATTCTATTAAAAAAACTTATTATTTCAGAAAAAAACATTATTGGTGGTCTTTGTAACGTTTGTTTTACTTCCAAAGTTATATTGCATGTCCATGAGGATCACACTCGGCGATACGTCATTGTGCGGCTACGCCTGGTTCTTGACCCCCATATATTCTATTTTTAGCACACTCTTTGTACACTATCTGACGAATCTACCCTCTATTTCTGTGGGGGATCTCGTCACGCGGCGAAATTTCGCTGAAATTTCGATGGTCACAGTGGGTGGGGCTCTGTACATATTCGGTCTGATGGGTGGGACTTTTCACCGAAATTTCTCGATTTTGATGACGTCATCAGGGAGCAGTACAGTGGAAGAAGAGCACCAAACTTGGTATTTCTTAACGTCTACAATGCTCATACTGCGCTGCTGGAAAACTCACCGAAATTTCTCGGATAAATCCGTGTTCTGGGTGAGCGGTGTCCCACGAGTCAGGGTGATGACGTCATACAGATGTATACAATGCTCATGATGACGTCATCAAGATTATTGCGTTCATGGAACCAAACGGGTAATAAATGGCTGGGAGGTCCTGACGTGGCTAAATGGCTCCAATTACCCGACAACCTCTGGATCTCCTACACCTTCGTCATCATGACGTCATCACTTCTACAATACCTCGCCACACGATGTACAGAAAATCACACCAACACAGTGAGGAAATTTAAATTTTAAAAACATCTTAATGGCTCCAGATGCCCACACAAGCTTACAGATGGTCTTCTCACATCTCATTCACCCTGTTGATTGTCTATAAGATGCAGGTCAGTCCCATAATTAAGTATTTATCCAAGTCAATTTTTATACGTAATCAACTTTCACTTTTATTTTAATTTACATTTGTGATATCTTTGAGATTTGACATTGAATTTCCATCACATTTTAATGATATCTTTGAATAAAATAAGATTGCAGCTCCCTTTCTTTTTGGAAAAGACCCAGACGGCTCGGCTCATTTATTTGTGCCTCACCATAATGCTCATCACCTCCATCGCCTCGATGACGTCACCACGTAACCGCGGTGATGCCGTGAACATTATGCGACGCACGATCATGATGTCGTCCATCCCGATCTTTTCATTATTCTTTTTGCTGCACAGGAACCACAATGCCGCCGTGATATCATTGATCATCATCCAATGCATCAGCTACATCCGACTGTTTGGTTCCCAAAGAGGTCAGGTCAATACGTGTCTTTGCTCTGAATGATGCAGCTCATGCTGTGATCGAGTTCGTCTTTGCATTCTGGATGGGTTCACAATTCTATTTTAATTTCGGAAACTCCAACAGCCCTGCCACAATAGACATCGGAGGGGCGTATACGGGGCTGACTGCTTATAACGAGGTGATTCTTTTGGCGTCTACAACGTTGTAAAAAGGGAAGGTGGTGGTAGGTGTTTTGACTGCGGTGATTGCTTTTTCCGGACCAATTTCTGGGTTGATTCTTGGAATTTTCATGTCACTCGGGGAGAGTGGCGGGAAGGTATTTTGGCGCCATTTTTGAATTTTGAATTTTGAATCTTTCAGGAACCGGAGGACTACGGCCACAAGATCCTGCAGGTCAATGCTCGAGATGTCGTCTTCATCAAATAATTTTTCACAGACTATCCTTGGAATTTGCGCGGTTAGAAGCCTGGTCCTCTCTTGCTTCAGCGCTTTTGTGTTAGCCATGCGACATCACCTATTCATTTGGACCGTCTTTTCCCCGAAATATCTATACGAGGTCAGATCTTCATTCCTTTTTGTATGTCTCATCATCATGATGGAGTCTGACACAACCAGGCGGGGTTCACCTTCTATGATATCTTGAAGTGTGCAGCGCTGGTGTCTGTCTGGGTGTTCCGAAAGATATTTTTCAATAAAATCGTAGCCTACGTCTTAATTCTTCAGGCTGAAAGGAAATCCTAAGGACATGCGAAAACACCGCTTCCTAGTAATCATTATCAACGGGTCATCCATCTGAACACAGACCAGATGGAAGTACCCTCTTTATTTGTAATACCACCTTCACCACGGACAGATAGAAGACACTCTGCTTCACCGCGAAAGGTATGATTAAATGCATGATATGTGCTTTCTGATGCAGATCTGTTTTGATCCACGAATCATCTTTCACCGTGCAGATAGAATAAGACACTGAAAATAAACAGTTAAGCTGTGAAGATGAAACAGATCCGCTTTTCAAATTAGTAGACATGGAAAAGCGAACATCACGCATGCTGAGATCGGCTTCCCTCGACAAGAGATCACAACGATTTGTGATTCATATATAACAATTTTGACCCCGAATGGTTTATCTTCTTTGTGATGTGAAACATGTACATCTTTAAAGACATTAGATTTCTCCAAAGATGCAGAGAAAAAACAGTTGTCATACTTTATTACAATCAAATCTCGACGTGTACAAATACAAATACGCCGATGGGGATCTCCGGTAACACTGTGAACAGTCTTCTTCTCTCAAAGTCGTATTCGGATGGGAGTAAGGCGGGGGGTCCGAAGGGGGGTACGTGCAATAAACCAGGGGCCCTCCCGGGGGGTGGCTGGTGACGTGTCAGACGATGAAGTGTCAAATTGGCATTCTTACCGGAGGGAGCTCTGGGGATAAAAGACGAGCACGAAGGTACTGGATCCTCAGGCCGGCACCGATCTCTAAACCAACAGCTGCATCAACTCCTAATAATGGAACTGATGGAGATAAGAAAAACAACAAGAGAGACAAATACTCACGGACGAGAAGATAGTCGTAATCGATGAATGGCTCTCCGATACCAACATCGACGATGGCGCGGACTCTTACTGTGACATCGAGGTCGGCGAGGAGGGTTAACACGGCCACATTCCCTGGAATGAAGGGGTAGACCGAGCCGAGGGGCGCAGTCTGTATTGATTAGAAGTGTTTGGATACCCTGTTCTCTTACCGTTCCGATATACCGCAATAGAATGCCACTTAGAAGGCCTCCTCTCATCCCGATCGTTACAAAGACATTGACGTGGGCGTGTAGGTTGATCCAAACGTCTGCATCGACGCCAACCCAAACACCCTCTATTCCTAAAAGTTGGATGATCAATCCAACAAGACCATCGGCGCGTGTTGTTCGTATATATAGACATGAGAAGGCCAACAAGGTAATGATGGCCAATGATGTCTTCATTTTGTCGTTTCGTTAGCTGTGAAACAAGTATTTATCATATCTAGAAGAGGACCCTCGTCTTGGAGCTCTTCCATTTTTTGGAGGAACATCTCCTTCCATTTGTGGGAACCTCATATATTTGCACAATGTCTCCTGAGGAAATATTGTTTGTGGTTGGTCTGATGTGGTCTGATCGATCTCAAATTTTAAAAATGAGTTCTGGCGCGTGAAAATTGTTGCCGTCAGTTACAGTGAAATAATCACCGCAAGTATACACATGCTTGCACGAAAGGCCTTCTCTTCATCACAATTGAGAGTCAGGAGACATGTTATCAACACCAGATTTCGTTCTGATCAATCCCTTTCGTACCTGAAGGGTTCTTCATCTCCTCCTCTAAACTTGCAGACACTCGGCCAGATGTTTGATGAGGTATCTAAACTAAATCGATTGACAAAAGATTGACGACAAAGAAATGTGAAGAGGGAAACAGTCGAATGGCATTGATCTCAAGATCTCAAAACATAAGGTGGAATTGGACAGAATTTCATCAGCGCGTGAACAATATGTCCACCAATCTGATCGATCTTGGTTTCACAAAAGGTCAGACAGAAAAATGTACATGAATCCTGGTGACATCTTGTGAAGGTGACCGATTGGCTGTGTGGATGCCAAATAATGCGGAATGGCTTGTCTCTGCATTTGCAGCCTTCAAGATCGGCGTCATTCTCGTCAACATGAATCCCGCATATAGAACCGAGGAGATAAGGTTGGTGTCATCACGGATCCAATTCAACAGCTGACACCCAGATCAGAAACGCGATGAAGCTGGTTGATCCGAAAGGGATCGTCGTCAGCCCTCGGTTTAAGAATACAGAGTACATCAATGTTCTAAAAGATGTGGCGCAGACATCAGGTGCTTAATTCACATTTCGTCTCGTCATTGCTGTCATGATGACATATCAGGGGTGTGGGGTACTGCGGATATACCGTCACTGAAGCATGTCATACAGGCTTCAGATGATGACGTCATCGGTACGTACAAGCGGATCGTTTGATCCACTCATCATTCCAGGGGTCACCAACATGACTGACCTGATGTCTCCACAATCACACCAAAAGATTCAAAAGATGATCTCTTCTTCTGGAGATCTCAGTAATGATGACGTCATCAATATCCAGTTCACCAGGTGCAAACACCTATTTTTGGTCCTGTCGATAATGTACACAAGGTCTGTGTTGACTCGTTGTAGTGGGACGACAGGGCTTCCCAAGGGTGCCAGTCTGACCCATGTGGGTTTATTGAATAACGGAATGGCTGCTGGAGATGGCATGAAGTTGACAAGCGATGACAGCCTGTGCATTCCAGTCCCTCTCTACCACTGCTTCGGCTTGACATTAGGTGACTTTTCACGGAAATTTCGTGCAGGGTTATTGGAATTGGCGGGAAAATAATGATGGTAGGATGTCTGGCAGCCATCACCCATGGGAGTTGTATAGTCCTGCCGGCACAAAATTTTGATCCTGTCGAAACACTCGACGCCGTTTCCCAGGAAAAATGCACAGCTCTGCACGGTGTACGGATTTCTCATCTATGTCGACATTTGTCGACCTTAAAATCTGTCGACGTTGATGTACAAAGGTCCCCACGATGTTTATTTCGGAGCTAAGTCTGCCACAATTCAACGACTATGATCTATCTACACTCAGGACTGGCATAATGGGTCAGTCTGTTTTTACTTTAAACTGTTTGAAATTAACGGAGATTTCAGCTGGCTCCAATTGTCCTGAGGAAGTCATGGAGCAGGTAGGACGATGACATATGAATGGCAGGTGATAGTGACACCTCATGACAGGTTATATCTAAGATGCACATGAAAGAGATCACCATTGGTTACGGCATGACGGGTAAAATCTCCCCGAAATTATTGAAAATTCGGAGAAAACTGATTGAAATTTCAGAGACGAGCCCGCTGAGCTTCCAGTCTCAATCAAATGCGCCGGTCAAAAAACGTACCAGCACCGTGGGGACTATACTCCCCCATACCGAAATAAAAATCGTCGACAGTTCCGGGAACACCGTTCCTGTGGGAGAGGAGGGGGAGTTATTGGTCAGGGGTTATCAAGTGAGCTATTTATAGATTTTTAAAACATGATCTGCAAAAAATCAACCGAAAATCAATAAAGATAAAAATAAAATAATAAAATTTATTTCAAAATAATCAATATATTTCACTGAATTTTCGTAGGTGATGAGGGGTTATTGGAAAGATGAAGTGAAGACAAGAGAGAGTATAAAGGAAGGGTGGATGCACACCGGAGACATAGCCACACTCGATCAAGACTTGTACTGTTCGATTGTAGGTCGCAATAAGGTGAAGTCAGAACTACAATCACATCTACAAAGAGCCACTTCCCGCAAGAAAATTCACTGAAAGTTCTAAAGATTGTCAGGACACCATAATCAGGGGTGGGGAGAATATTTCTCCCAGGGAAGTTGAAGAATTTTTGTACAAGAATAATCACATCAAAGATGTTCAAGTGATCGGCGTTCCCGACCCAAAGGTGAGCTGTCTACATTAATGTCCGATGGGTCCTCTGTCCTACGGTCTGAGTGTATTGTCGACATTATTTCTGACGTGGAAAAGTACGGCGAGGAGGTTTGTGCGTGGATTATCACAAAAGAGGGTCATGATATCACGGAAGAGGAAGTACGACAATTTTGCAAGGGGAAAATCTCACATCATAAGGTATACCGTCTGTTTTTATTAGTGTATGACAGTTGTAGATACCCAAATATATCTTCTTTGTACAAGAATATCCCATGACGCTTTCCGGAAAAGTTCAGAAATATTTAATGAGAGAAAAATCTGCACAAAAGATTGCAGAAAAAAATATAAAATAAAAAATTGAACAAGAAATTGAGATAAAATCCCAGAATGATTATTTGTCAATAGATAATGCCAGAGATAGATATGTGAAGAGATCCTGATGGTTGCACACTGAAACAGTTGTGGACTTCTGAGAGCTGAGATGGGCCAGCTGAGAAGTTGGCAATCAAGGCACTGCAATTTCTTACCGCGATCCGCGGTAGATGACGTGGAATTAACGTGGCTTGCAGTGCCTTGATTCTCACAAACACTCTGACCAAACACAAGACCGACGAGAAGGTAAGTCACCATCTTTCACGAGACTGTTCATCGGTTGAGGACCTTCTTTGCTTGCAGATATAAACGATGCATGCACCACCATGCACCCGAGCAAATCTGTTTGTGCCTGAACATGGATCATCTGAATAAGCTTGAGACTGGCAAGAAGAATATTTTTCTTGTAGACATGTGCACAACATCAAATCAGACGCCGACACCTCCCCTCTGCCCGTGTCAGAGTATCGATTCGACGGTTGTCAAGCAGTCATGCAAGTAAGAAAATCCTGCTTAGGAGATGGAATTAGAAGAGATTTGAAACTGGCTGGCTTTATTCTTTACAGACCAGAGAGGAAAGAGCTCAACTGCTGGAATCTGGGTGAACCAAGTCCAGTAAGAGGATCCCATCCCTTGGCAGCGGTGAATCCCTCGGGGCAGCATACCTGCTGTTGAGGTTCTCCGGCGGCACAGTTGTTTCTGCCCTCAGTGATGTCGTTCCAGACGGTGGCGGGGGCCTTGTAGAGAGCGGGGTTGACGAATCCAAGGGTGGTCTTACCGGCAGCAAGACGCTGGTCGTTGATGAGGGTCAAGATGGCGGCAAAGACGGGGGCGGATGCGGAAGTTCCGGACTCGACGAGGGTCTGTCCTCCGTCTACAATGACGTAGTTGTGACCGAGAGCGGCAACATCGGGGTATCCTCTTCCGGTGGAAGCAAAGTCAGCCTTGGCGGGGAGGTTCTTAGCGATGGCAAAGTAGTTGGTGACAGCCTTGCTCTGGTAGCTGGGTCTGTCGAAAGTGACGGAGAAACCACCACCAGTGGTGATGAGACCTCCGGCATCAGATGTACAGGCGATCTCCTTGGTTCCGGCCTCTGGACCCTGGGTGGCTCCGACGGCGAGGACGTAGGGGGAGGTGGCAGGGAAAGAGGGAACGAAACCACATTGGCTGGGGTCGTTTCTGGCGGGGAAGTTGGCAACTCCGTCATCACCAGAGGCAACGACGATGGTGACTCCTCTCAAACCGAGCTTGCAAGTTTCGGTGTTGAATCTGACCATGTCGTTCTTGTCGTCCTCAGGGGCAAGAGATCCGTAAGAAACAGAGTGGACGAAAGCGGGCTTGCTGGCCTGGGACAAGTCGATGATCCAATCGTAGAAGGGATCTTGGACGGATTGATCGATGACTCTGTAGTGGGTGTTGGGAGATTGGGCGACGGCGATCATGTATTGAACGTCGAGATTGGCCTCTCCACAGTCGTTGGGGTTGTTGGAACACTGTTAAGATTAGATGGACTACAATTCAAAAGAGGTACTCACGTCACCACCGTCGTTGTTACCGGTGACCTTGGAGATGGGGATGTTGGGGATGTTGAAGGATGACTGGAATTGGGCGAGATCGTCGGGTGAGAAGTTCTGTCCGAGAGCCTCAAAGAGAGACTGGCTGGCAGTTGTGACTGTGTTGTTCTTGATTCCATAGACCTTGTTGATCAGAGATAGAGTGGTTGTGGGGGTGTCAAAGCTCATGGAAGTGGACATGATCTTGTGGGGAACAACAGAGGGCAGATCAGTGTTCAAAACAAGGTCGATGTCGTTGACGATCTGGATTAATCAGATATGATTTCACAAACGAGGCATAAAAAGCCTGTATACCTCATTGGGCAGAGTGAGAGCAGAGGCCTTAAGAGCAGAGCGTCCGATCTTGGCGTGGGTGAACTTGTTGAATTGGGTATTGAGGAGGGACTCGAGCTCAGCGACCTTGGAGGTAACCTTGATGTAGTCACCAACGGTGGTGAAGGTGAATCCCTTGGTGGTCAAAAAGTCTTCGACTCTCTTAACGGCCTCAACGTCCAGCATGATGGAGTTGACCTCAGCGAGTGTCTTGTGCTTTCCGTAGGAAGGAGATGAGGGCTCAGAGACCTCCATCAACAGACTATCGCAAGTGGCGGCGGCGTTGGCACGTTGCTTAACGGCAAGTGTGATCGTGTGGAGGGATTCGGGCTGGGCACGTCCGGCATTTTGCCAGAAGGCAGCAGCGACGGCGATGGTAAAGAGTAAGACGAGGGCTCTGTGCATCTAGAAGAGTCAATCTGTGATCGTCCTTGCTCTCGTGTTCTCACCGTGCTCGTAAAGTAAAAGTGTTCTGATTTTGCCCAATTCTTGGTTACAAATGTTACGTTATGCTACCGCACATTGCACGTCAATAACCGTGACTTCCGGAGAAATCCTCTTTGACACCTATCAGTTCCTTAACGTGAAAATGGGCGGTTATCCACGGGTCGTTTCTTTATGACGTCATTTTTCTCGACCTCTGAAGAAATTTTTACATCTCGGGCTCCTCTGGGCAACCCGCCTTCTGATCAGCCACACCATTACGTCACGATACACTTTATCTTCTCTCTTCTATTGCCTCCTTCGGTCACCTCATACATCTCTCTGTCATGCGGAATCGTTCTTCTGACTAGCCGTGTAAAGGCCTCATCTACATCTGTGCCCATAGTGACACTCGTTTCTATGAATAGCCACCCCCGTGATGTTGACAGCTTGATGCCCTCGTCCTGAGAGACCTGCGAGAGTTGTAGACGAATGTCATTTTGGCGGGAAAATTTTTCTTTGCACTGCTCAGTCCGCAGTCAATTTCAATTTTTAAAAGACATTTTGGCGGGAGAATGCGGATGATCACCTCTCGTAACCCTGCTTGGTCTGACTTATTACCGACTAATATCACAGGTACCTTCACAAAAATAAATATAATATTATTTTCAGGAAATAAAATCTCAACAAAATACAGGAAATATTCGGTTCGGGCACCACCAGGACCGCCAAAGACGACCCGGAGTTGCTGAAATTCATTTGTCTAATGAAATTTTGTTATTTCAATGGGTCGGAGTCCCCAAACTGCGTCTTGATCATGGAAATCTAATGTCGACAGAGGAAAGCTGAGGTATCCCATTGTCTACGTTTCGAATATTGAGGGATCAAAAACAAAACTTCACCTGCTCCCGTGTCTTGTCACCTATATTTTCTGTAAAGAGGATGAGTCTGTCGAAGCTCACTCGACATTGTGTTGAATATACAAAGACCATGGCATCTGGTTCTGAGATCGTCATCAGTACGATTGAATGTCATCCGTAGGGAACATCTCACTCAAAATGTGTGGTTCTATGTGCGATAGGTTAAGTGTTGCAGCTTCGAAAAGTTCTAAAATGAAGAACACACTCTCGATGTGCAGCAGTTTTTTCCATGTTCTCTGATTTACTGCATAATCATCATCATCATATGCATCAGCCACTGTATATTTACGTTGTGTTTTAGCACTTGAATTCCAATATCCATTCATAAATAGTGATATCAGACTCGTTTTTCCCACATTATGATCGCCAAAGACAGACTGCGAGCATCAGATTTCATTCTCATCTTTCCCTCACTATCTTTAGAGGTTTTCGAAGTCTTCTGGATGTCATTGTAGCGGGTGTGCTGCTGTCAACAAGGACAACGCTTTTGGAATGGGAATACAACGAGATTGGAGCGTAAATCTGACAGCCACAGATCATGATCACGTTGCTGAGAGGATCAAGGTCCCAAAAAACACACTTGACAGGATGTACCACCTCCCACCTTTTGAGAATCAATAAGTCGACATCAAAACCAATCATTTCAATACATGATCAATATCACACAATCAAGACGAGTAATGCCGTTAGCACACATCTTTTAAACTCTTCATTCAAGATCAAGTCCCTGGTGAAGAATAAATCTCGATCACTTTCATTCTCAAAATAAAAGGGTCGGTCAGTATCAAATGAGAAAGGTGGCTACGACAACGAGATAGAGGAGACACATCGCCTCACATTAGAAGAAGTTAACCGGACTGGTAAAGAGGTCACCGTCCTCTCTGGCGGATTCCCAGGTGCGTCCAAAGACAATCATCCTGTTTGTCTTTTTCATCCTCTTACTTTCATCATGATTAAAGTTGAAATCACTTTCTACCCATTTAAATTGAAGAATTCAGACTTTCTTCAAGCGCCAAAATTCTGGGTGAAATCTTTTAGAACTACATTCACACCGCTGACTTATGTCGTCTGTGCGTCCACAACTATGACACATTTTCTGCTACAGCACAGATATGATTACAATCTATCCATGAAGCTGTGGATGGACCCCCATTTTTCGGTGAATTTTCCACGAAATTTCGGTCAGTTGTAGATGAAAAAGATCGTGAATATTATATTTTATTCGAATAAAAATACTGACATGGTAATTTTTTTCACATTTATTTCCACTTTGAATTCCTGAAAATGACAAGCCCAGGATTTTTTGAAGATTTTATCGTGCCCCTTTTTCCACGACAATTATGGGAATCTGACGGCTGGGGTTTTAGGGTTTTTGGTGATGGGCCACGCTGTCGAAGCTAAACACGGAAAGGCCGTGTTGTTTTGGCTTTTAATCACTCTCTGTATCGCAGGGACTGTCGCTCAGGTCCGTAATTTCCGTCGAATTTTCCTCAAGATTTCTCCTGTTGTAGAATGAACAATCTATAAAAAAGGAAAAAAAAAGATGAATAAATGACTCGTTGTAGATGTGCACTCCAACAGAGAGAAGCGAATCGTATACAGCAAACAAGATCAAGGGTCTCGGAATGTGAGTCCCATCGTCGACAGTTTTTTGTCGACGTTGTCCCCAAGTCTTTTTGAAATTTCGCAGGGTGAACCTGGGACTCTTGGGGTTTTCCATTTTTTGGCGGGAGAATAAGATCAGACCCCTCCCTGCCACCCGCTTCCTGAGGGGTGTCTCGGGTCCGGTAGGTCTCGGATTGTTATCTGTTTTGTACATCCCGTACAGCCAATTCATGTACAGTGAGATGGACGATCTACAATCCAATAGTTACGCACATTTGAGTGCCGTTTTGGCGGGAAGTGCGATGGGTATATGTCACAGAATGTTGGGTGAGTTGATGACGTCATCGATCGTAATGCTAAGCACAAGATTTATGAATTCATTTGAAACTATTTCTGTCATAAAAAGCCAAGAGAATTGAGTAATTTATTGGTAATATCACGCAGGGCCATGGGGTCTATTTTTATCTGGTGCAAGTATCGGGATGACGTCATTGTACATATCTACACACCCCTATTGGATGAGAGCCTATCAAGCTGTACAGGCCGCAAAAGCCATGTCGCAAGAGAGGTCACGTGACATGACGTCATTACGTAATGAAATTTCCACAGATTTTCGGAGGCTGCGGAGTTATTTTCTTCGCTGAGATTCTTAAGCAATGGAGAAGAAGACCAAATGGCGACGGTCTACAACGCGCTCTGTCTGTTCGCTGTACCGGGGAGGTGAGGGGGCGGTTTCATTAGAATACGACTTTTGCGATTTTGATTGATAAGTGAAGGGAGCCTGAAGCTTATCGGCTGTCTCAGAATGTCGACCTTGACAAGATAGCGCTTCCTGGTGTCGACGAAAAATACCAAAATCTGTTGGCACAGTTGCGAGGAGATATTGACAACATCCAGAAGGAGAAACAATTCACAAAAGTAAATTATATTTTTTCAAATTTATTATTTTTCAACTTGTCTACAACGAGACATTTCTGACCTAGAGAAGGTGAACTACGAGGATTTGCGCATCCAATATTTTTGGCTTTTTCTCAGCGGACATGCGTCGGCCCGACTTTGGTACCTGATCCTCTGGCACAAATCACTACCTCCTCATTACTACACAACACTCAGAAGTGTGAGTGATTTTTTCACAAAATTTCGTCTCATAATGTGACGTCATCAGATGTACGTGGGGAACCAAAGCCCAAGTAAAAATAACAAACAATAAAACCGAGATTAAAAATTCGTTTTGTAATTTTCACGATCCTCGACATGAGCGATAATACTACAGAGAATGAACGAAAGTTGAAACGTCCAATCAATGTGGTGAGATCTCTGGCACAATGGAAGATGATGTGACTCGTGTTAGATCGTCTTAGGTGATGCGGGTGTAGGAAAGACGTCACTAATCAGTCAGCATGTGAATAATGAACTACCAAAATCACATCATTCAAGTAGGTCCCTCATCCGTCTTATTTTTTCTGATTATTAAAGGCGATACTAAATATCGCAAGTTCATATCACTTGGTGAACGTCACAACTTCTATATAGACATATCAGGTGAGGTTTCTGAGATGTAAGTGACATTTGTTGATGTATCTAGATGGGACGGGGATAGAGCAGGATTCTCGAGAGCGTCTTATTAGAGGTGAATAAGGCTCATCATTCATTGATCTGATGGTTTGTAAAGGCGCCAGAGGATTCTTATTGCTATATTCCATCACATCACGATCAAGTTTTGAAAATGTGACAAAATACAGAGATGAGATCCAGTCACTGAAACCGTCTCAGGTATTGAAATTCTGGCCGATTTCCATCTAACAAATTTCCAGACCCCAGTCGTTCTTGTTGGCACAAAATTGGACCAAAGCCCACTGCGAGAGGTAGCCCAATGAAATGATGTGCGTCTACAACGTGTATAGGTCTCCGTTGAGGAGGGGTTTGACCTCGCCCACACCCTGGGATATTCTTTCTTTGAGACGAGTGCCCAGACCAGAGACAACGTCGACGAGCCTTTTGTACAGCTACTGAAAGAGATTGCCGCCGCCGATGGCATGAAGTACAATGAACATGGAGGGTACAGGAAACGATGTATCATTTCATGAATAAATACGGATGTGTTTTTCAGTGCAGAATCTTGAATCTGCAATGCGCAAGCTTCAATGACCTCAACCATTCTCAATCGCATTATGGAAAAATAATGGTAACACCCAGTGTGATTGGCGCTTATATCAGTTTGCACATTGGCTCTCATGGACTTTGACATTCTTTTGAAAATCAAAGGTGCATAACAAAAAACAAACTTTTTAATCTTCGACAGAAATGCTTCATTTCGGTGCATCTGATGCAGATGACAACACATCACATCCTTTTGGCCAAATGTTCATATGTCAGTCATTATGTCATTATATAGTGGAACAAGTCAAATTACAGGATCCACACCCAGGGGCCACCTCCTTGGAGAGGAAGCTCTTCCAGAGAGAAATGTTAATTCGAGAAATATATCAATCAAGCCAACAACACACACACGCAGAAAAATGAAAATCACTCACAGCTTCATTGCTCTAGCTCTCATCGCATGTGTGGCTGCAGACAAATACTATCTCTTCAGCCCCACTTCCTGCGGCACCTCTTGTGGCGCAAGAGAGTTATGCTGGTATATTTTTAAAGACATCTCTCCAAAACAGACGTCGGCGTCGACGTTGATGTACAAACACCCACAAAAATGACAATGTGATGAGATATCTTATTTTTGGCAGCTCCGGTCAGTGCTTCGACCCCACCAACTTTAGATGTACTCTGGACGACTTCACCGGACTCATGTCTTTGTGCAGCAAAGGAAATCGCTCCTGCAACAAAAGTTGTTATGACCCCAGAGCCTACATGTGAGATTTCTGAAGATTGTTCACTGCAGCAATCTGCATTGTTGTAGATGTAGACCGCAAGATGTGTCTTGTGCTGATAACTCTTGGACCAAGATAGATATTGAATATTTATAGGTGCATCAACGGACAGATTCAAAATGCACAGCACATTGGAGATCAGATCTTCGGAACTGACTACAAATTTGTCAACCCTGTCTAAACACTCTCCTGTACTCTTAGACTTTGTAACAACAGAAATAAAATGATAATAATCAGAAAACTTTGCAAAAGATTCGATTTTTATTTTTATTGTGAAATTATGGCCGTGTCACGGCTGCCTCGTAAACTTCGTTCCACCGTGGGTTTCTCGTCCTCACCCCTTGTACGTAATCTCTCACTTTATTGGGGTCTAAAAATAGATTAGTCTCCTCCGATGATCTCTGATGACGTCATGATGTCGTACCGAGCTCTAGGAGGTTTAGGATTTGAGCTGAAGGATCGGCGGCGTCGACAAACACGAGCCAAGCTTGACCTAAGAAACGTCGACATATGTACAGAGATTCACGCTGTTTACCATGCGTGATTTTTATTTGTCGAATAACAATATTTTATAGAACGATGGCAGAGCCACCGTTTCATAACATTTCTGTAGAGGCACAACACCATATCTGCAGGGGATTTTCACGCTTGCATTAAGCAGCGAAACTCTTGTCGCATTGTAGATCTACACTTGACTTTGTGTCACAAGAAATCACGTTGTAATTAGACAAGAGTTTCAAATAATTTCTGTGTCACTACAACGAGGCAAAATCGCAGTGAACATCTACAATGCACAAATACAACTGTGTCATCAACAAATCACGTAACGTAGCGAATATCCACAGGTAAAACAATCACGTACCTCTTTCTGCGGCCTCCTCTCTGGCATCTACAACGCTCTGGTCTTTTCCTTGTAAAAATTCCTCGTTCTCAAACTCGTAGATGGGTCCCGGAAAAATCTTGGAATTCTCATCGAGTGACAGGGTGAAGACAACTACGTGAGTTTTCAAGTGGGAAGCCTCAGGGCCTAAGAAGATGCGTAATGCGTGAATCGTCTACAACGAATGATTAAAATTATATTTTGGATTTAATATAATAGATTTTTTGCGGTATGAACGGGATGTTCGCGGTTGTTACGGTGATTTTTCTCGGAAAATGAAAAGGATTACCGCGTATTCTATTGGGTCTAAATTTAGATTGTACCACTTGTCTACTACGTCAGGAAAATATCTCTTTCCTGGGATAGCAATCATTCTCCATGAGAATTCATGGAAATTTCCACTCACCTTGTTTCAAATGTTCGAGCCTTTGCTCGCTTTTCAATTTAGAACCTGCCTCTCTAACTGAACATAATGGTTTGTGACTTTTCCAATCAGCCACCTGCAAGATTAAGAAAGATGAGCTTTAACACTTTTGAAACAGATGATGTGTTTGTGTACATGGTGACTGTTGTACAGAGACACAGAAAACGAAGAGATCGAGATGATTGGGAATGATGGACAAAAAACTGATGGAGATTAAAATTCACCTGGCACTCTTTCGAGCAATAGGAAGTCATCAGGCACTTTCCACATTTCAAAAAAGGTGATCCTGGAGTAGGAAGACTCCTGCAGAGACCACACACCTGTTTCCATCAAAACTCTTTACTTTAGATCATAAAGTGAACGATCTGAAGAATTCATCCAGACATTTACCTCTCCTCGATCTGTGGAGGCAGCTGTTCTCTTTGGAATCTCTGCCTCAAAATCGATCTTGATTGGCTTTACGATTGGCGATCCTCTGTGGATGTGAGATTGATCTATCAGATAATACACTCACGGCACTGGGGAGCCTTCCATCTTGTCTATGTATGTGGGGAAATGTGTCCATGAAGTGTTGTAAATCCCGATACAACCGGGAAATGTGATGATCATAAGCGATTAGAACTCTGCATGATCAGCTCTCTGTGTGGTAAATTCTTCGACTTTGTGAAGAGGAATCCAAATGATCAGGCAGCGATATTTTATTTGAAAGATGATCGGGTTGAAGAATGGACATATCGTGAAATTGCCCATTTCACCTTTCGTATTGAAAGAATAATTGATCAAGTGAGTGCAAGACTTCCTCTCTAAAGTTTGATCATTGAGAATAAGTGAAGGTACAGCCGGGCTCATTCATTGGTCTTGTCACCGATGGTTGTACGCCTTCACATCTGTCTTCCATCTTGGCGTGAGTTCCATTCATCTGTTCATCAACTCAATAAGGAGTCAGCTCATAGAAAGTACAGAATATTGAACAAAAGGTGCACTTATGTACCACTCCCATTCGATCACAAAAAGCTCGATGATTTATGTCTGAAGAACAACATATATCACGTACTCATCCAATCCAACATAAAGAGGGCTCATCTGGAAGAATGGGCGGCAGAGTGGACGTTGAGAGGGCATACTCTATATGTTGTCGAAGACGGTAGGATAGACAAACATTCATCATCACCATTTTTTTAATTTCCATAAATAAATAAAACAATGTTCATTTTAATTATTTTTTGGAAATTATAAAATATTTCTGATTCTAAAAATAGAGCAAAGAGAAGTGATCCAGGGAAATTTCGATGAGATTTCATGTGAGAATGAAGGGATAAGAGGGGATGACATCGCTTACGTCATGTTCACATCAGGATCCACCGGACCACCTAAACCAGTGCAGGTTCCACACAAGTATTATTTTCAATTAAAATAATTTTTCGAGATTTTTGAAACTTATGAATTTTACTGGAAAAAATAAATTAATAAATAAAAATAGAAAAAATTTTCTTAAGAGGATATTTTTAAGATAATTTTGTTAATTTATTTATATATGACAGAGGTGTAGCCATAAATGTAGATTCACTCATAGAACGTTTTTCGATGACGTCATCAGATGTCACATTCGTGTCATCACCCCCCGGTAAGATCTCTAGCATTGTAGACGGCTCATTCTACGCACAGGTTTTGACCCCAGTGTGGTTCAAATATTTGGTCCGCTGAGGTCGGGAGGGGCCGCATTATTTGTGCCGGTGAATATTCAACTGGAGACCAATAAATTGAGCAGGGTGCTGACCTCTTGTGGTGCCACAATCTTACAAGGTGAGTGATATAAACTCTTAACGTGTCGACGTGCGGTAATTATCACTCATTGAGAGATCCTTTTCCCGCGCTTTGGCGCATTGCATTGTAAATTTGAATTTTGAATTTAATACCGAAATAGTGACCCCCTCTTTCCTCAACAGATTCAGTGCAGAATCTTCACTGAATATGTTCAATAAGGGTAAATATTATTACTTCGTCTACAATGGTGTAGATTGTCATATCACACAGGTAAGGTGAGGACACTTGCAATGGGGGGTGAGAAATTTCCGGGAATTTTCGACCTGAAGAAGAAGATGGGAGGGGCTGTACATCATGTCGACATTTATAATTTATACGGAATGACTGAAGTCTCTGTGGTACATAATCTCCATGAAAATTCACTGAAGATTCTGATCATGTCCAGTGGTCGACCTGCTATAAACTGACGTCACGTGACGTCACGGAAGAAATCTCCGAGATCCCTTTAGGACCTCCATTACGTCGTTCTACAATGGCCATATTATTTGAGTCGTCTCAAGATGACGTCAGAGTCGGTCAGGTAACTATAAAAAAACCACAAGAGATCCATCAAATGCTGCGACAAAAAAATACCCCACGGGCTAAAAATAGAATATAACACCCGTTACGTATGACAGAACAACTTTATTCCTGCGGTAAACCCGTAAATGCAAAGAGGTCCTCAATAATCATCAGGACCAACAAGATGAGATACGGGTTGATAGAGTTGTAGATGTTCTTAGGTGGAGTGGAGAGAGTCTGTAGATTAGAAGGAGATAATATCGGCAGGTGAGATATAATAAATAATCATTTTAATTGCGAAAAAAGGACCAGAGATTGTAGATCTGCACAGATTATTTGTTTCATAGGATTCAATTTGATCAGTTGTATGAGACCGTCAGGAGATTTGGTCAGAATAAAAGTGTCTTCTGAAGGTACGTAATTCGAAATTTCAGTGGAATTTCAACGGATCAGGATTGAATGTGTATTTCCATGGGAGAGTGAAGAATATGACCAAAAGATACGGAAAGAAAATACAACTTGAACAGGTGACTATCTACAATTCAAAAATTTCGGAGAAATTTCGAGATCTTTTTGGAGGAATATTCAATGAAATTTCAGATCGAGATCGATCTGACTAAGATTCTGAGAAAGTTTCTGGAAAAAGATGAGTTGTTGTCCTGCAGGTAAGATCTCATTTGAATGAAATCTGAAAGAATAGGGCATGTATGATGCCGCAATACGATGTCATATGTGCTTTTGTTCTTCTGAACAGAAGATTATTAGAAAAAGAAGAAGATGACCTGAGACTTCTCGTCGAAAGTGAAATGACATCTCAAATGGATCCATTGGTTAGACCTGAAGTATGTCTACATGATAGAATGTCGACAGTACGAAATTTCCAGGAAATCTCATTCTTGACATCCGATGACTGGATACTCAACACCAATGGGAAGGTATTTCATTCCGATGTGATTCATCTTGACATTTCCTGACGGAATCTCAGTTAGATTTCGCTGCCATGACGTCTATAAATAGAAATAAACAGATGAGTCCTCGACAGTGTGATGATATCCTAATACGCGCCTATAAAGATATCTCAAACACCGTTAAGTATGTACATTTTCATCACAATGAGAAGGATGTCGACAATGTACAGAGATGACGTCATGAGAGCAAGACTGGTCGAATTGGGTGGTGACTCCATACATGCGGTCAGGCTGTGTAATAAATTGATACGATGTACAGGTTCGTTGTAGATTGATGAAAAATTCAACTGACACATGTCATCAGCCTTATCAGTTTCATCCGAATGGGAAGACATCCGCATGACGTAGGACCATTATATTTATTTCTTCTCAATCCTTTTAGAATTTTAAACGCGATATTACACGAGACATTAGAGGATGTACTGAAGATTGTGCGTCTACAATTCCATCTACAATCAAAAAAGAGGTTGCAGGAGGATCTTCAGGTTTGAGGTCACGACATTGTCCCGCGACTCATCTACAACAGGTGGATCGAGATGCCCAGCCAGAAAATTCAGCGAAAATTCAGAAGGTTTCGGGAAAATATCTCGGATATATTACCAGATCGAATAAGTTTTATTTCAATGAGACCATTCCATCTACAACGCCAACTACAATCCAAAAAGATCGGAAAATAGTTCAAAAATGGACAATTGATTTCAAGAAATGTGTAGACTCGTCACCGCTCATCTTGTTCAGAAAAGAAGGTGAGATTTAAATTTTAAAACGGAAATTTTCCCGCGCTCAAACTGAAAGGCGAGGAAATAAGAGGTTCGTTGTACATAGGATCCCACTCGGGTAAATTCGCGTCTGTCGACATTGATTACGGGATTGAAATGTGGTCTGTGCAATTACCCGATAGGATCGAAAGGTGAGAAATTTCATCGATTTTTCTGATCATTGTAGTTCAGCAGCAGCAAGTGTAGATGGGGACAAGATTTATGTCGGTAAGACCGTTGTAGACGCTCGATTTTTCCCAGAAATTTCCTGAAAGAAATAGGCTGTTATGGCGGAGAGATTGTGGCGTAAGTGTAATCTTCTGATGCAAAAACTAATCAAAAAGGTTGTGCAGTCTTACCGGGAAAATCTTGCATAGTTACCGTGCGGACAGTGACGTGAAGAGTTCTCCAGCCGTAAATACAGTCAACGGCGAGATTTGGGTTGGTTGCCATGACAACAGCCTCCTACATTTCGACACTCATCTACAAGTATGCATCTATTTTTAGAATATCTTTTTATGTGGCAAATGATTGGGATTTTATAAAATTGAAACCCTCAGCTATTGGACAAATTCACTTTACCGGGTGGTGTTTATTCATCCCCCGTTGTAGATGCGACCAGGGGGCGGGTTTACGTAGGTTGTCATGACCACCATATCCGGAGCTTCAGTAACTCCGGAGAGATGTGGTCACAGAATCTCAAAGCCCCGGTGTTCTCATCGCCATGTGTCGACATTTCTGACGGTACGGTTTTTGTGGGTTCATGTGATGGAAATATATATGCCATCTCTCACAGCGGACAAGTGGTATGTCTACATTTTTTAGTTTAAATTTGCCCCACAGATAAATTTATTTCTTTTTATAAAAACAATTAGATATTTTTGTGATTAATTCTTTAGTTGTGGCAGACTACAACTGGAGGCCCGGTGTTCTCTTCACCTTCTATGCATCTGTCCACATGTGTCATCTGCGGCTCACACGATGGGACATTGTACTGCCTCTCAAAGTCGAGTGGCCAGATCGTTTGGTCCGTTAGTTCTGGGAACATGATCAACGGGTCGCCCTGCACCATTCTTGACCTGAAAGGTGAGAATACTATCAAACCTCTATATAAATGGATCCTGTATTGTTTGTTCTGCGGGCCGCAAGAATTTTATTTTAAAAATGATTATTGTCGTGGTGATTTGGACTTTTGCAAAGGTCACGTTTCTACCGTAGTTTCCTGTTGTCCGGAAACTACTGCACTTCAGGTCTAAATTTGTTGACAACATGTCTTTGGTGCAAATATCCACTTTAACTCAATCTTTATTAAATTCTGCTGGAGTGTGTTGCTGCTTCAGAATACTCATGTTATTATTAGGAGATGGCGATGACGTCATATTTTCAAATTGTGAAGGGAAATTATTCGTTGTAGACGGTCACAACGGCCGTGTCAAATTCATCACACAGCTGAGTGGAAAGGTATGTATTAGTCTATTGTTATTGCCAATAATGTAACAGGTATTTGGAAGTCCGGTGGGGGTCAGGACGAACCATCATGATGATGTCATCTTCGTCGGTTCGCGTGACAACAAGCTGCACAAAATTGTGCTCTCATAAATAATTGAATAATACGATAAATTGTGCGTAACATCAAGGCTCCTTAGCACAATGGCAGTGCATCCGACTCCAGATCGGAAGGTTGGGTGTTCAAGTCACTCAGGGGTCATTCATTTTTTCAATTACCCATATGCTTCCTGAAACCTGCTCAACACCAAATTTCCTCAAAAAAAATGGCCTTAAAATTGTTTCTACAGGCATTTTTGTCCTGATGGACAGACCCATATGCTCACAATCCAAAGTATAGAAAAAATAAATTGTCTATGGTGAGAATTCTGTTGACCCATCAATTTATTTGGTCTTGTTCGTGACTGATTTTCTGTACTCGGCAAGAAGCTGCTCGGTTCTGCCGTCTATCTTCTTTGCCAAATCTGGTCTATAACCTGCACAAGATCACCGACAGCTTCTTGTCATACAAAGATGATTACCGAACAAGAAGAGGTTCTCGGCGGCCACGAAATAAGGCGAGACGAAAACTTGGAATAAAGAGTCGACCAGGGCGGGTCTTCTTCCTGCACTCATTCAGCTATGAGAACACATGATCAACCTCACTCTCGAAAAATCCGTGACCAACGACGACTTGTGCACCCCAGCTGGAGAGTTGAAGTATGGCACCTAAAGTCCATATGAATGAAGCAGTCTCGGTGGCAACTAAGTGTTGTCCGTGAAATGCAAAACCAGAGAAGATGACGAACAAAAGTCCCTTCTTAATTCAGTATGATTCGACAGACATACAAAAAACTCACGGCGACAACAGGATCTAAGATGGCGTAATAGATGCAAACAGGCACGATGAAAAGGAAAGCACCACCGAAGTAAAATGAAGGAAGAGCGCTTGTCAAGAAGGGAATGTTCACGTGAAGAGGAAGCATGGATAACCATAGTCCAACAGCATAAACGATCGCTGGTACAAACACCAAATGGACTAATCTATTGCTGCGAGAAATTAGATGATCCGTCAAAGGAACTCACTATTTATTGCTGTGATAAGCACCATAGATGGCAGATTGTTCAATGAGATCGAGCTTGCTGGCAGAGGAGGACATGATTGGGTTTGTGGTCTTTTGAGTTTCCTTTGGTGTTTTTCCGTATTTTTCCGTAATTGCATGACCGCGGGGACCATAAAAATTACAACCAACAAGATGAAGACTCACGACATTGCCATTGTCTTGTGCCTTCTTCTCGGAGTGGCAGCTCTCACACCCACTCAACCCGACTTGTATACAGCAGATTGGAAGTCTTTGGATTCTAGACCAAATCCGGACTGGTATGACGAAGGCAAGATCGGCATCTTCGTCCATTGGGGAATATTCTCTGTTCCAGCACATTCATGCAACGAGTATGACATTATCATCTCTTCATAAGTATCAGCCAATGTGACGTCACTCATTTTCTCAGTGGTGCTGCAGAGTGGTACTGGTACAATTGGAAGAACAACCCGAAGGGCTGTGATGCCGCCTGGCACAATGCCACATATGGTGCTGATTTTGAATACGCCCAATTCGGACCCATGTTCAAAGCACAGTTTTTCGACCCCAGCAAATGGGCTAAACTCTTCAAGAAGAGCGGCGCTCGCTATGTCGTTTTGACCACTAAACATCACGAAGGTTGGGCCAACTTTCCCTCGCCCCAAGCATGTAAATCATTCATTTTCCAAAACATTGCGAACATCATGACATGCAACCAAAAGAAGTGTCAACTTGGCAAACGAAAAGCCAGCTCAAAACAAAAAATTTCCTGCTAGCATGAAAGAATTAAAATCATGCAGGGAACTGGAATAGCGTCGACAACGGCCCAAAAATGGACATCACCAGACTTCTGACCGATGCCGTCAGAAAAGAAGGGTTGAAAATGGGACTCTACCACAGCCTCTTCGAGTGGTCAGATTTCGAAATTTCGAGAAAATTTCGTCGTTGTGGATTGACGTGTACAGGTACAACCCTCTGTACCTCGCCGACAAAGCCAACGGCTTTAACACCACAAAATATGTCGACAGTGTGTTGACCCCACAACTTGAGCAGATTGTAAACGACTATGCCCCCTCAGTGATCTGGGCAGATGGTGAGATTTCGAAGAAATTTCAACGGAATTTCACTGACATGACTAGGTGACTGGGAAGCGAGTGATGCATATTGGAGTAAGCGTGGTGACGTGTTTGGAAGTTTCGCTGAAATTTCGCAGAATCGAAGGCTTTCTTGGCTTGGTTATACAATGATTCTCCATCAAAGAAGGATGTCGTTGTAAACGACCGCTGGGGTTTAGGGGACAGAAATATACACGGAGGATTCTTCACCGGTACCGATATGTCAAATTGACATGTCATGTTGACATATTGACAGGTAATGACAGATATAATCCCAATGGTATTCAGCAGCACAAGTGGGAGAACTGTTTCACTTTAGACAAAGGAAGCTGGGGCTATAACAGGGACGCCACCCTGGAAGATTACCTCACCATCGAGGAAGTTCTAAACCTCGTGGTCGGAGGTGAGCTTCACATAGATGACGTCATCATTCATCATCCTATGGATTTTTCTGAGAAAATCACGTCACGTGACACCTCCCAGGAGTTGCTAAAAATGGAAACGCGTTGATTAACGTGGGGCCAACAGCGGACGGTCTCATTTTGCCCATCTACGAAGAGAGGCTCAATCAATTGGGCAGCTGGCTCGATGTAAACGGCGAATCTATATATGGATCTAGACCTTGGAAATTCTCCAACGATACAGTTGTAGATGGGGTCCAGACTTGGTGAGATTTTTCTTGGAAAATTTTTGTGGTCTGAATTTTCCAAAATTTTTACCGATTTTTCGTGTGATTTTCGAGTCGTACAATTTGGACCTTTTGAAAAACACGGTATCATAGCGTGGATTCTCGCGGTAACTACCGCATATTTTCCGAAAGGTCTTGACCACCACAATATTTCAAACATTTTCTGAGTAAAAAAGGTACACAAGTAAGAAGGGATATTTGTATGCATCTTTCATGCCTTGGCCCGCCAGCGGACTTCTCGTGCTGGAGCACCCCGTTCCCGCCAAAACCGCCACCGCGGTTTTATTGGGATACGACGGGGGAGATCTTGAGGTCACCGCCTCAGGCTCGGGCACCGGGCTTTTCGTGCAATTACCCGAAAATCCTTTGGTGGATGTCAAATCCAAGTGGATGTACACAATCAAATTGTCTGGTGTAGACGTTTGAAATAAAGAGGTCCATGGTGGACATGGACATCGTAAAGACATCGTCAAAGTTGGTCAAAGTCTACAACTTGTTTTCTAAATTTCCGAGAAACGCGGCGAAAGTCGTGTGTTTTTCGATCTCAAAAGGATCCAGGGTTACCGAACGTAACCCGACGTATTCGCTGCGCCACCCAGTAAATTAATAATATATGAGTCTCGACACTTTGTCCACCGATGTGCTCATCGAGCTCATTCATCTTCTGGCACCTCTTGACCCAAAGAGAGACCCATATCTCGGAAAATATGCAGATATATTTAATCTAGTGAGTGACAAGTTGAAACACAATGGTGACTACTGACTCTGCAGATGAAGTTGAATCGATCTATGCATGAGCAAGTGAAAGGCATATATTTACATATGATAATGAAGGATCTCGTCTTACCACTGCAAGAGAAGGCGGTCAGGTATGTAGAGAGAGAGCAACCACAACTTCTTAGCATCACTCGTACTCTATACATTTTCGATCAAGAGAAGAATGAGCTCGTAGGACGACGGGAGTACATTAACCACGTCTTGCCACTACTCACCAGTCTGCAAGAGATCAGGATCAAATTTAATGGGCTGGAAGACAATCGAGGAACCGAGATTTTCAAGGGGGTCAAGAGAAACCTCACCAAGTTTGTCTTAACCCACGATGACCACAATAGGGTGAGCATCACATTTCACACACCAAAAAACATACATTTTGACACCTGACAGAACCCTATTCCGGTGGAGTGAGTTGAGTCTTCTGCGGTCAACGTCGATAATGATAAAATTGCAGGAACTTGCAAGGTTTGGTTTCAGAGTCTCTCAGAACTTTAAAGATCAGTATGTCTTCAGGATCGATCGCATCTTGTGCTGACACATCAGCGAGATGCACTATGAGCAATGATGACAAGATGGCAGAATATCTACAGATTTGCGAACATTTGAGGAAAATATTCGTGATATCCTATGGATCTTTAGAGAAATTCATCCATTCAGTGTACATATTTCATTCTATCATACAAACGTCAATGTGCACAGATGGCCAGAACTGACAGCTGCATATTTCCACTCCTTCAAAAAAGATGAGTCGCGACATATCGTGCAAAAATAAACTGACTTTTCACACAGAATCTAAATCCAGAGCACCTCCAAATCTTCTTCAGGAACCATTCTAAATTGAAGTATTTACAAATCAGCCGTGCCACCTTTCTCCCTTCGCAAAAGCTGGAGGATTACCTGCCACATTTGGAGCATCTAAATATAGAATTCGCACCCGACCTGCTCCACTTCCTCACTCCGATGTCAAACGGTAGGAGTCTACAACGTTGTAGATGACTGAAATAAAACAGACAAGTTCCGCCCTTTCAAACGGATAGAGGTCAGATGCTCGCCTGATGCAGTGCACCACGCCGAGATTTTGCATTTGTTAAGCCAAATCGATTCGCTAGAATACCTTCGGTAATACATTTGCCTCTTTCTATTTTTTAACTGTAAAAATAACAATTTGATTTCACCAAACGCTGAACGATGTACAGGATGTTTGACTACTTTGATCATGTCCGTTTTCCGCCCAATCTGATCATCTTGCGCATCAAGATGACAGAAAGGAATGACATGATCCGCCTCATACAGTACGTCCAATTCCTCCCACGATTAGAGAGGCTCACCGTCTATGAAGTCCCAAACCAACACTTCAAGGAAGAGGTCGCCATCCAGATCATGGACGCCTGCCCGTCCCTCATCAAGATGAAGATGTACTGCTACCCCAACAGACTCTTAGTTAAGAAGAAAGGAAGCCGCTCGATAGTGTCTATATCTGCGAGTTACCGCTCTCTCGCCATGGATTTTGATGATCAAGACATCGGGCAGAAAAGAAACATAAAATACTGACGTGTTTCAAAACAAATCCTTGTAAGAACCGTAACATTCTCCATGGCCATCGACTACACTAGTTCAAACGGTGACCCAAAACAACCTTCTTCCCTCCATCACTGAACGAATTTGCATCATCATCACATATTCTTTCAATCAAAAGAAAAAAATAAAATTTTTTCAATCAAAAGAAAAACGAATTTTGTTCAAAGAAAAAGAAAAAAATAAATTTTCCAATTGAAAAAAACCAAAATTTTTATTTGCAAAGTTGCCTGTCAATTGGATCCGTCTGCGGTCTGTATATTTTTCTCCACGTGTAAAGTTAGTTCTACTGATTTCTCGTCGTCTTCTACAATTGTGGCCGTCTCTTCGTCAGCTGCCACCACCGCGTACTGTTTGGCTTGGGCTGATATGTGTCAGATTGTATCTACAACGAGAGATTTTTATGTTGATTTTGTGATGATTATGAAGCGTCTACACAGTTGTAAACCGGTGAAAAATGGCGGGAAATCACCTTTCTCTCTGTTTTGGTCGAACAAAACTGCCACCACACCGATCAATACCAGAGGACCCCCGATTACAACTCTGGTCGTGAGTTCCTCGTCTAAAAATAGAATGGCAAGCACGACCCCGAGTAGTGACTCCACAGGTGACCACATCGCGATGGAAAGGGCGGAAGTGTGTTGAAACGACCACGTGACAATGCTAAAAATGTTATTTTAAAATGTTTTTCTGTTGTTTCATATGTTTTTCCACAAAAAAAATCATTTTATTTCTATTTAATTATAATTGCAAAAAAATTGACATGCGGGGTTAAACTTTGGTAAAAACTTACGCGAGGGGAAGGATTGAACCGATGATCACGGAATACAATATGGAGAGGTAACCCAGTGTAGACACTTGCTGAAATTGAGAGAGGCTGAGTTTCATCAGAATGAGACATCGTTTCATTTGAATGAAACGAAAAGATTAGTATTGTGAAGACAGCTGCAGAGTTGTGGTTGGATCAAAACAAACCTGAAGTCACTGGAATAAAAGATGAGGACAAAGACAGTCTGAACCGATGAGGCGACCGTCGTAATAAAACTGTTTTCTTTCAGTGGTGAAAGTTTATTTATTATTATATTAGATTTCGTGACATTTTTTCAATTAGAAATAAATTTCACTACATTCAGAATTATTTTGTTGAAGAAATTTTTAAAGTTTCAAAATGTTTTCTGCATTTTGAACTAAAAACCAAGAGCTTATCCACCTTGTCGCGACTGAGCTATCTATTCCCTCGGTGACACCTGCACACGTCATCAGCCTCTTTAAAAAACGGTATGACATGATCACCTTCTCCCAAAATTAGATACACAGAGTAACACAGAGCTTGCAACAAGCAGACGATGTTTCCCATGGCATTTGACTGGAAATCAAACTCGTCCAATTTAGACATGTAAAGACTTCCACCCACACCGACGATGATTCCTGAAATGGAATTTAGATCGTCTCATAATCTCGATCAGCATCACCTGTGACTTTCAACCATCGGGGCTTTTCTTTTCCAGAAAGAAGTGTGATGATCGCTGTCCACAGTGTGCATGTTAAGAACAAGATCATGGCGTTAGAGGCTGGTGCAAGGGCAAGTCCGGCGATGAATAAAAAGGTAGAAGCTGCCTCTAAGAAGGTGTCAGAATGACATCAAAAGATGTCGGTTGGACTCACGAAGACAACCGGTTAAAATCAACCACAGTGTTCTTTTGTAGGGTAATCGAAGGAGTTGTACCCTCTTCCAATCTGACCAACTTGTTTCGTGAGATGTATATCATTTAAGCGGACCAACCTCAAAGCCATAGCCATAATCTGGAATAACAAGGCAGATCCGTTACCTCTGAGAAAGATAAAAATGGTGTAGGGGAGTCCTGTCTTCTTTCATTCTTTGTTTTTG
The DNA here is from genome assembly GCA_002081555.1 of Protostelium mycophagum. Classification (NCBI taxonomy): domain Eukaryota; phylum Evosea; class Variosea; order Protosteliida; family Protosteliaceae; genus Protostelium; species Protostelium mycophagum. The sequence continues at coordinate 174,650 of KV921028.1, read as the reverse complement.
ATGATTGCAGTGTATTACCATCCGACATGACCCTAGAACCAAAGATGGCTGTTGTAGCCCATCCCACTTGAGCGAGCATCAGAAGGCTTTGGACAACCAGCCAATGTGGGTGTTTCACGACATCTTGGATCTTCTGCAGAAACATCCTCTCTTCGTACCCTTCGCTGCTTTCTGTCTCTTGTCCAAAAAACACTCAAGCGGATCCTTGCAGTAAGGTGTTTCAAACACGTGATCCAGGAAACAGTTTGGATCCACGGTTGTAAAACATTGACATTTTATAGACATGGCAGAGAATTGAAGTGACAGACAGATGACCGAGCCGTCACTGTTCCAAACCGCGTGCATTGTGCAAGTTTCTTCTCCATCTGACTCTTGGTATTAAAGAAGCTGAAAACAATTTGGTTGATGTTTGTGTTCGTTTCTCATCGGTGATGTGATCTCTGGGAAAATGTACCGGAAAATTCCCCGCCAAAATTAACATCGGAAGAAGCCTCATTATTTGTGTGAGGAAGGTCCTGACAGCCTCCCGTAGCATGGTCAAAGACACATTACATGGCTCTTTGAAAAAGTCCACGGTATCATTTCATCATCTTCATCATCTGGTGTTATTTTTGTCATCTGATCATATCAGGGTAACATACAGGAGAGATCGAGAGATGCGATAAAGAGACTCCAAGAACATGAAAGAGAAGAACGAACTTCCATAAAACAGTCAAAAAGCGTAGGATGATGATGATATGGTCTGGAAATATGAATAATGATAGGCCACACTGCCAGGTTTAGGAGAGTGGGTTGTAGTCGTTGATCCAAACAAAGAACATCAACGCGAGGAGAAAAAGAAACATCACAAAGAAAACCCGCTTTCGAGCTCATTACCACCTGTCTTCTCCATCAAAAGAGAGCATGTGAGTTTCTGCATTCTCGAGATAAATGGCCGCCTTCATCACCGCAACATTCGATTTCATTGGTAGAATTTTCATCTAACGTTTTTTAGCACACAAAACATTCAGCAGACGATTTTGATGTTGCACCAACGAAGAGTATCCGTAAAATTACAGAGTTACTGAGTGGAAAATCTGGTGCTACTTCCAAACAGCTTCAGTCTGCACCCACAATCTCAAAATTGGTCAGAAGCACACTAAAATGATCAAAAACATTGAAAAATATTGCAGAAATTAGACGAGGACCCCTGGAATCAAAAAATACCCAAGTCCAATTCCGCGCCAATTTCGCCCGTCTCGACAAGAAAAAATCTGTCGACGTTACCTCCTTCAAGACAATCTGCCTTCTCTCATAATGTGAATAAGCCAAGGCCTTCTCGTATACATACTCCATTCAAGTAAGTCAAGTGTATACAAGGGCACAACTGCAGCAATTTTGTTGGACATGGCGCCACAGGTGGAACAGGTTTAGGTGATCTGAATTTGTACAGGCCGTTTATTTTTCCCACTGCACAAGAAGAGATGGCCCCGCAAGAGCAGACAGAACCTGAGGACGAAGATGATGAACTTTTTAACCGCCAATCACACATCAACATGTTCGCCTCGCCCAGTGCTACGTCTTCAGAACCAGCAACGTATCGCTCAGACGAGACAGACAGGATGCCGCAGGCTCATACAGAGATGCAGAAGATCTTATTGGCGAGATTTAACGGAAACGCAACAATCGTTCGGTCAGTCTCTGTGCCGGTTGTGACTTACGACAATCTACACAAGAAAAAGGACAGAAAGTAAGCTGGATTTATTTTTATCTTGAACTTTGATTTTTTTGAGGTTGAAATTTAAATTTTGAAAAACAAATATTTCGCGGGAAAAAATACTGATCCAGGAAGGGGAGTGACATTCGAGATATCGAAAGAGGCAGATGACAAACAGAAGGCGAAGGAGAAGTTGATTCAAGAGCAGAAGGAGGATGCAGAGAGCCAACCGAAAGCGGGTTATGGATATCTTCCTTTAGAGTTCTTTGACGACGTTAGTTATGAAGACTCTTCGGCAACCCTCGAAGTGAGTGATGTGGATCAATCCATTGAAATCATACATACATTGTGGATCGACGCTGATCATTTTTCAGCCCGGGAAGCATGCCACTTCGAAGTGGTTCTTCTCTGATGGCACTTGGGAATGGAAAGATTGTCTCATTCAATCGTATGATCCAGAGAGGGAACAATTTTTGATCGAATGGCAAGACACTAAGAAGGAGAAATATGTTTCCAGGTAAAGGTTCTTTTTACTAAACACTTTCGATCCTCATTAGAGGTTTAATCCTGATGTGATGCTCTAAAATTTTTAATTTCACTAAAAATAAAAATAATCGAAAACAGGTTAAATCTCAGGCTAGACGGCGACGACAAATTCTTTCAGAGGCTACAGTTTGCCTACCAAAACAGGCTCGTTTATGAGAAGAAACTGGCCAGACAGATTAGAGTGGACCAGTCTGATAATAGTGAGATCAGTGGGCCATTACCGGAACAACTTGACGTTATTATATCCCGAGTGGGCAGAGTCGAAGACGAAGAACAGGTGTTTATTATAATTTAAAATTTATTTCAAAATTATTTTCAAAGAATTTTCACAAGAATTTTCAAGAATAAAGAATTCTAAAAATAGAATAGATCCAAGAGATCAAAGACAGAGTCTCCAAAGAATTCCAAAAGGCAATGAGATTATTGGAGTATGAACATTTGAACCCCATAGAGGATGAGCTACCTTCGTCCGTTCATTTCTTGTTGAAAGAAAGAGAGATGTTTGTACCGCTACAAGGCACGGTAAGGATCGCGCCTGTCCAAATGGGTGAATTGATCTCCAATCTACAAACCAACCTGCTACACTCGAACGATTTTATGCTTCACGGACTACAACGCATCTGGGAGCAGGTCTGTTTTATTATTGTGATTTTATTTTCTCATGTTGATTTTTACAGGTCCAACTCATCAGAAACAGTCCGTACTTTGCCGTAAAGGTCCCCATATGTTTTTCAATATCGGATTTCACACAGTTACAAACGACCAGCGTGATACAGCACCTCTCACGTATCAAGGTGAAAAGTCTTTCTGATCTTATAAACGATTTTATCTATTCGTTTCGTGTGATCTTTACACACCACAGGAGACCGTCGTATTTCGCTTAGAAGCCATCGTGATCGAGTCAGTAGAGGAATCCACACTGGAGTGGACACGCATAAATTCTTCAGCACAGATCGGCGCCACGGTGCAGCTGACGAGGGCTTCGCTGTATGGAAGTTCCTCAAAAGCTCAGCGCGAGTACATGAATCATCACATCTTCAGGATGGAGTGTCTGACCAACAGAATGGTCGGAGACGCTCTGAGGTCAAGTCTCAGCGACTCTATTAAGAAATTCATGGAGATTTTCAAGAGGTGGGAGTGTTGTAGATGGAAGGAGGGGGTGATGACGTGTTGTAGATATGATAGTCCGTTGAAGAAACTGGAAGATTCACGGAAATTTACGAAGGAGCAGAAGCCTGAGCCTATTTTTGGAGTCCGTTTGGTTGTGGTGAACAACGAAGTCGTCATTCAACCGCCGCTGGAATCATTCATGGTAATCTTTTAACATCTTTATATCCTATAGTACCTGTGCTGCGGTGTATTTCTAAAATATTATATTGTATTATTTTGCAAAGAACTTGTTATTCTATTGGAATTATGTGAAGATGCCTTTCACTTTGCGATTTTGCTGCAAATTAACCAAAACATCACAAAACTCACAGAAAAATCTCCTAATCGCAAAGCTACAAACAAAAGTTATATTTGGCGCATCTCCAGATCTATTGTAGATCGTCATTGATTTTTCGTAGAGAGAAATCATGCCCATACTGCAGATCATATTCAATCACGGAAGTACCATCCCGATGCTAGACCTCAGCTCCCTACTCCATGACGAAAACCGAGACCTGAAGACCCCCCTCTCCAGGGCCACGTACGAGGCTGTACACAGGGAGGACCTGCGACAACCTAAAGACACGATCCGAGATATCATAACTCGGAGCAAAAACCTGGCCGACGAGTTCACAATTATGTTTGAGAAGTACGAAGTCGTATTGAAAGACGATGAGGCAGATAAGTTTGACAATTTAAAAGAAGACAGAAAGGGCCTCAAGTGAGTCATTATGACCGTCTACAACGGTGTAGACGCCTGGTTTGGTGGAGATTTCTGAGAAATTTCAGGGAGGAGGTGGAGAGAGTGACGAATTTAGCTCGGGAAATAGCTCAGACTATGCCTGAGGTTGTCGACATTGGCATATTTCATGTCGACTGTAGGGAGGCACGGCAACAATTATTGAACCAGCTCCATAACATCGCCGCACGTCAGATTGAGAGATGGAAGGTCAGTGAAATTTCAAGGAAAATATGAAGACCCCAACTGACCACCGCCTCAGTTTACAACGATGATGATGACGGACCAGCTTTTGTCCCGGTTTGGGGATATTCATGATATCATAAATAAGACGGCCGATACGCCCGAGGAATTGGCCGAGAGATCTGATATCTTATCTGATGTCATTAAAGAGCTCAAGATTATGACAGGTGGACATTTTTGAAATTTCAACGAAATCTCATGGACAAAAAACTTGAAAAAATTCTTTGAAAATATGACTTAGATATTACACAGGCGAGTCCGAGGCCATCTTGAAACGGTACGGACTGCTGGACCAATTCTTTGTGCAGCTTGTGGAAGAGGACTTTGATAAGCGATGGAGCCTTGTATCGATGCCATGCTCTTTATCTACGGTATTTATATATTTTATGATGTTCTTGGGTCAATGAAACCGACGGCTGACACTGTGTTCACTTGCGGATCGTGTGTTTCAATTCATTCGGCATTGTAGTTTGCAACCTTGTTCTGGCTTTGCTATAAAACCTCTTACTGCAGCTCCACGCATCATTACTGCAGCAAAAGTCCACATTGCTCTGCGAGGAAGAGCCGCATAAAATGGATTGCACTGTTTTGCCCCATCAACTGAAATTACAAGGTGGTACAAGGAGCCCTCTCCGATTTCCAAATCCAAAAGTACAAACTCACCAGGGAGCTTAACAAAAAGCAAAAAGAATTCAACGATGACCTCTATAAATTGGCGGACGAAGCCGCGCTGATCGAGATGTTGGATAGTATCGAGGCGGCGTTGAATGTTGAAGAAAAGGTCACGCCCATCCACGAGAGGTCCGTTTGAATTCGAATTTTGGCGCCAAAATTTTTCTTCGTGAATCTCGAAAGACCTGTCGACTGACACGTGTCAGATTCCTCGAACTACAACGACAATCCGAGACATACGGTTCGTACGAAAAGATACTCTCCATCCCCCCGATGGACAGGACTACCCTCATCAAGTTCTCCACCGCATTTGATCCTCTTTACTCTCTTTGGACGACAGCTGCCAACTGGCAGATCACCATAGGTGAGTATCTCAGCACGCCGTTCTTGAGCGTGGATGCGGATAAGTTCAGTAAATACATCTACAACGCGTCGAGTATTATCGAGACGGCCATATCGAATCTCATGAACAAGCCCGCACCGGTAGGAAAATTCTAAAAGATATTTTTATTGTTTTAAATTTGAAATATTGAATTTTTTTTTGAATTCAATTTGTATTTTCCAATCATATATAAATCAAAATATTCCAAAAATCAATCTAAAAATAGATAAATGACAGACTACAACGAGACTGATCCAAACAGTTATCCGCAGGAAATGCATTAAAGAAGGAGATCGACGGGATGAAAGAGCACATTCCCCTGGTTGTCAGGTTACGTCACCCAGGTGTCAGGTCGAGACACTGGAGGATGGTGTGTTCCCAGACCGGTGTACAAGAACCGGAAGAAGGTTTTTCCGTGGCTCATTTCATTGAGATGCGGTTGGAGAGATTCACGGACGATGTGAGACTTGATGATATTCTGTTTTTTGGAAATGTTTTCTTGGGTTGGATAATGTATTTTTGGGGCAAACACAATACATTTAAGATACGCCAAAAATGTCTTAAAGACCTACAAGAATATTCACAAAACCCAACCAGAAAATGCATCCTTGCGGCGAAAGCCGCGAAAGACAATTTGATCGTCTTTTCGTTGATGCAAATAACTCGTATTTCATTAAAACGTTGTAGATCGTCAACATCACGGAGTTTGCCAGAAATGAATACCAAATAGAGATGACATTGGAGGGGATGCAGGCCGAGTTGAAGGCGTACACCCTCTCCTTCGTTCCCATCACTGGGGTGATTTTTCTTTCCATCTACAACGAGACTGATCTATTTTTAGCGAGACACGCTCATATTGGGACCGGTGTCCCATCTCCAATCTGTCGTGGAGAATCAGATGATCAATCTGCACAAAATTTTGTGCACGCCTTATGTCAAAGATCTACTGGACAGGGCAAACCAATGGAAGAATACAGTTTTCAACATTCAAAAATTGATGACACAGTGGACAGAATGTCAAGACATGTACTTGAGATACTCGTGAGTTTTCCACGAAATTTCGGACATCTCATTGAAATGAAACAGAGCCATTGTAGAATCCGAAGAATTGCAGAAGGAGTGGAAATCTGATGGAGTCATCAAATTAGACAACGTCCACGACATTTGGAGGAGGATCATGGAGAAGGCCGTAAACCTTCCCAGGTAAACCTTTACGCCCTGATGAAATCCCCGACAGTTTTCAGAATCCTTTTATTGTGCGAGAAGTTGGATCTGCTTCCACTCGTACAAGAGTGTACTCGTAACATGGAGAGGATCTTGAAGGCAGTATTGATGATGCTCGAGGCCAAGAGGCAAGAATTCCCCAGACTATATTTCCTATCAGATAGAGAGGCACTTGACGTGTTATACCGTTGTAGAGGCCACCAGCAGATCAGATCCATCATTCGAAAGTGCTTCGAGGGTGTGGCAGATCTTATCATAGATAAGGTATGAGGTTATACAATCACGAAGTCAAAAATGCACCGCGGTTTTGTGTTCTTTTCCGTAGAAAAGCAGAATGAAATACATTGTGGTACAAAAATTTGATTCGACATGGAGAAAATTTAACACTCCATTGATACCGGTGGGAAATGACGGGTAATAGGATGACAGAATCAGCCATATAATTGCTGGTAATGGAGAGACGGTGTTGTTGTCAGAATCTGTCGGAATACACTTCTCTGTATCAAATTGGATGAAGAATCTACAACAGGTACGTCTACAACGACAGAACCTCCCTTTTCCTGAAAATTCATATGATATCGTGCACGTCATTTTCATACGTCATCCTGTGACATATGACAGGTGATTGCCATGACGATAAACAACGTGGTGGGAAGGGCACTTTCCACTTACGCGAGTAAGACGAGGGATGACTGGATTATCTCTTGGCCCACAGAAATCGTCCATTACGTAAACCAGATTATCTTCACACACAAGGTGAAATATCCCCGAAATCCCCTCGAAATATCCCAGCAATTCCCCCGAAATTTCGCGGAAAACTCATTCTATTTTCAGGTTACGCAAGCTCTGCAGAACCGCACCAAGATAGATGCCTTGAAGATATTCGTACAAGAGAGGCTGAGCTACCTGACAAATATAATCAGAACGACACAAGAACCTGCTAGGAAGAGGACTGTGGAGGGGTTGATATTACTCGACCAAAGCAACAGAGACTTTGTGAATCTGTTGGTGGAATGGGCAAACCGCCCCCAGCAGGTGATGAGATTAAAGGTGTATTTTTGGTGTTTGCGGCAAAGCCGCAGAGATGTTCTGATTTTCTTGTAAATCTTGAAACCTTTATTCCCATTTCGGCCAATCTACAACTGTGATATTCCCAATTGTAGATCACCAATATTGAATTTCTTTCAGGCCACAGAAGTCCAGCAGAGCGAAGAGATCGAAGGGGCCTGGCGCATGTCCCTCAGACATTACTGGGAGGATAAAGAGCTCAGCATATGCATCAGCTCATGTACATTTATACACGGCGGAGAGTATAACGGCTCTTCCAGCAGGTTGGTAATCACGCCATCTACACAGAGAAACTTCAGGATGCTGTCTACTTGTATGCATATCGGGGCGGTCGGGGCCATATCGGGTATGGAGGGAAATCTGAAGATTCAAAATTTGAGTTTTGAAGGGCCTTCTGGCAGCGGAAAATCAGAAATCACACGGGAAATGGCCAAAGTGCTTGGAAAGCAATTTGTAGTTTTCAATGTGTCTCCTGACATCACTCCACAGAGTTTAACAGAATTTTTCCGAGGCATCATCTCAGCTGGTGAGTGGTGACGTCATCAGATTGGAGCTAAAAATAGAACAGGTGTTGTGGCTTGCTTCGACGAGATAGACAGAGTCCCAAGTGGTGTTCTGTCCGTAATCTCTCAGTGTCTACAACGGATACAAACCTCAACACAGGTACCCAAATCTACGAAATTTCACTGAATTCTCCAGTCGAAATCCAACAATGTACAATGGATAGACGGGATGATTGTAGACATCATCGCCCCCTGCGGGGTGTTCTTCACCCTGGGCCCGCAGCAATACGGAAGACAAGATTTATCCGAGAACATCAAGACCTTGGTCAGGCCCATCTCCCTTGCCACGTCATCAGAAGAGGACCTCACACTCATCACAGAGACGATGTTCATGGCTGCTGGTGAATTTTCGTTTCGGATATAATCGATCTGTATCCTCAATTGCGTGTTTAACACCCTCCGAAACGAAACCTTAACGTGTCAAACACGTGTATTGCCGTTGGTATCAAAACGTTTCGAAAGTTTGAAGTCACGGTTGTTCCGCTGAATTTATGAAACTTCAAATGTATACAAATTTACTGAGATTCTTCAGGTTTCGAAGATCCGCACACTGCCGCAGCGAAAATAATCTCCATCTTGCACACCGCCAAGCAACAGTTTCCCCGCGACACAGACTTGATCATAGACACGAGACTCGCCGCAAAGATAGTGAGCCGATGCGCCGCAAAGAGGACGAATGCCAGTACTACTCCGGTGAACGTGCCGTTGAGGGCGAGATCACAATCGAGGGCTAAGGCGGTAGAGACGGCGGCAAACGTGCCGAAACCTGGACAGGTGGAATATTATTCTCCGTGATCATAGTGTTTCTTGGCATGCGGCTTTGCCGCATTTCTTCTTGCCTTTTGGTGACTTTTTTGCTGGGAAGATAAGTACAGATCCAACTGGCTGCCTTAACATCAACATAACCTATTACAATCACGATGCAACCTCCTAAATCCTACAAACTACCAGAAACACAACAGAAGATTCATTTTTCGCAGTTACAAATGGAAGAGAAGTGGATCGTCGGGGTGTTGAGAGACACACTCTACCCACAACTCTCCAAGAAGGAGAGAGAAAAGCTGGAGCAGATCATGCGGGACCATTTCGTGGTCGCAATCATCCCACCTAGGCTTTCTGAGCGAGAAGTGCAGATGTCGGAGGCTATCACCTTCTCCATCAAAGAGCTGGGTCTGTCAGTAGTTCCCGAGATGGTCACAAAGTGCCTAGAGCTGAGCCAGGCCATACAGAGGTGATATCTACACGAAATTTCAAGGAAATTTCGTGATAAATGTTTAGGAATCCTGTGACTATAGTGACCGGACCTTCCTTTTCTGGAAAATCTATCATGTTGAAGGTTTTGGAAGGGGCCAGATCCCATCTCATCAAATCTACAACGCATTCCAAACCTCCACAAGTCCAAGTGAGATGTGTCAGCATCACTGACTTTCTGACTCGTTGTAGATCCACCGGATCATGCCGGGGACTTTGACAGGTGAAGAGTTGATCGGAACGGTTGATGTCTTCAGGAATTGGACAGACGGAGTTCTCCCCAGAATCATATTAAAGATCATTCAAGAAGCTCAAGAGGCCCTTCCTTTGAGAGACAACTACGTGAGTACACGTCATCATTGTTTCTTTGACGCGTTGTAGATCGTGCCCCCTGGGGAATTGTCCATCACACAAGTCCCCGCACCCACATTTCACGTGCAGAATTGGATCGTCTTCGATGGAGAAGTGGACGTCAAGTGGTTCGACTCATTGTGCACCGCAACAGACGGGAGTAGATGTCTATTTTTAGCAAGTGGAGAGAGACTGCCTGTCCCGGACCATGTGCGTATTCTCACAAATTTCAAGCTAAAATTCGTGTTTCGCTGCTTACAACTTACACATGTGTCAGATCAGATTCATCATTGAGTGTGAGGATCTGAAGGGATCTACCCCATCTATATTATCTAGATCTGGCATTGTAGCCACGAACAACACTTGGCTGAAGCCCTCTCACCTCGTGGAGTGTTGGACCGATTCCCAACCGAGCCTGGAAATCACACTCAAAGAACATCTCATCCACTTGTCAGGTATTTTAAATATTTCCGTTCATCTTGATTTATCCTTTCTATTTACCTTTGGTGTACAAGAGTACGATTATATCTATGACGTCATTGACACGTCACAGAGTCTTGGATCGAGCCTCTGTTCTCCATGATTGAGGAAGAATGTCAGACCACTCTGGTGCCCAACAAGTTACACTTGACCCACAATATGTTGCAACTGTTTGGTTGCTATAATTGGATTTTTACTGGTGAGGAAGTGCCCAATGCGTGGATGCCTGAGACTCATATGGATAAATTCAGAAAGAGGCCTAGCATATGGCAAGGTATGACGTCACCACACGTCATCATAAATTGACTCGGTCGCAGATCAATCGCAGATCGCACTCGCAGCTTTGAGAAACGTGCAGGACAAGCGCACAGCTCAGAGTGGAATATTTCTGTTCTGCCTGATCTGGTCTTTTGGTGCAGCCATCAACTGCCATTCGCGATCTATTTTTAGCGATTTTGTACGGGCTCATTGTAGAGAGACATCTGACGTCACGATATGCGAACACCCTCCCGTTGAAGGAAATGTTTTTGATTATTTCTACGATTTCACGCACATGGGTTGGACCAAGTGGTTGGACCCCGCTGTCGACACAGAGGTAATATCTACAACGTTGTAGATCACCAAAAACAAATCATCTGAACGATACGTAGATCCTGGAAGGGACTGTGTCGAGCGCAATAATCCCCTGCGCTTCACACGCAGCCAGGAATTACATCTTAGACATCACAATAAGCAACGGCCAGCACGTTCTCCTCGTAGGACCATCAGGCAGCAGGAAAACAATGGATATTTCTGAATTCATTCAATACGGTTTGGACAAGACACACGCTCCATTACGCATCCCCTTCTCCAAGTGAGATATCAATCTACAACTCGCCAGATTTTTTCAAGTCTGAAAATCTGCAGGTCTCTGTCTGTTGCACAATTTCAAGGTTTCTTGAAGCATCACTTGGACAGATCTACGCATAATAGAAGTCATCCAGCGAATGGAAAAGGCCTGGTATGTTTTGCTGACAATTTATCTTCTACAGAGGAGGAAGATTCTGGGCATAAGCCTGTACTCGAGGTGAGTTTTCCGAAGATCTTCAGTTCGCAGATGCTCTGCGCATCTGCGAATCTTATTAAGATGTTGTACAGACCCTGAGAGAGTTGATCTCATGGAACGGGTACTTTGTGGAGCAAGAATTTCACCACATCTCGGGACTCACTATGGTTGCTGCCATGACGACGCCAGGTCCAGTCCCTTCCCTCAGGTGACAAATCATTATCAATTTTTTTTGGATTGAAAGAAATTTAATGCAAATCCTCTTTGCTTTCTTGTACTAAATATGTCAGGATGTTGAGACATTTCCATGTGATTCAATGCGAGATTGATGAAGAAGAGATGAGATCGACCCTCAAGATGATGGCGACCTCCACCTTCCATCACAGCATGATCCAGTACGAGGACAGTATCATCAATGCCACAATTGAATTGCACAAACGCGTAAACGCAGAATTCAAGCCTTCACCCGCATCTTTCCACTACAGATTCAATTACAGACACTTGTTCAACTCTTTCTTGCCCCTCACCCAGGTGACGATGACGTCATCACACGTCATAGATCTGACACGTGTCAGGTTACCGAGGAGAAACCGTCATTCTTTGTATTGCATTTCTGGATCTTTTTGCAGCAGAGATGCTACCAAGACGCCTTCATCTCTACAACAGACAAACAAAACTTCTCCGCCCTTCTACAAGAAGTAACCTCCACGTTCTTCCCCGCAGAGACAGTGTCATCATTCACGATATCACCTCTTGATGAAACTCTGCATGAGGAGATGAGAGAGAAGGAGATGACCAAGATCTTTAAACAAAAATACACGCTGTTACAGGAACAAAAGAATATCAGATTGAAGGCTCCAATCAACGCTGACGTCACCCGACAGATCCTGAGGTATGTTCCATCTACAACGCGACTTTACTAAAGGATTCAGTCTATGTCACGGACTTCGCAGGGCGGGAGGCAACCTCCTTTTCTCAACGAGTCTGGGCGCCGAAGCCACGAGCTTGGTGATGTTCTCCAGCTTTGTCATGAACATCCCTTTTGTAGATTTTACACCATCAGAATACAACAGGGTGCAAGAATGGAGAGCTGCACTCAAGTCGGTGTTGTCTAAGGCTGGATCTGGTGACCAGCCGTTGTGTTTCATTATCAACGGGACGAACGGCCTGGAGGCATGGTGGGACTTTTGACACTTGACACCTTTGACACTTTGATATTTTTGACACTTGACATCTCTGACGTTTCTTCAGCCCAGAGATTCTGGATGATTTGATGTGCGTCACGACGCAGAGCAGTACTTCTCTATTCAATGTAGAAGAGAGGGCTCAGTTGGCGACACAGAACGTCTCCAGCGACCCCGAGAGGCCCAATGGTTTGGGACTGCCAGAACACGCCTGGGAGATATTCGTCAGAAGGATCAGGAAAAACTTGCGCGTCGTTTTGTGTTTACAGAACCAACCCCAACACGTATACTCTTTGGTGAGACTTTACTTTTTGGAGGAAGTGATGCCTCAAATTTGAATTTATTTCGTGCAGCAAAGCTCTGCCAAAAATTTTTGTGTCAATTTACACTGAAAAATCAATATTAGAATTATCTTCAAATATTTTTATCATTCTTTTGATCCTATTAACAGCTGCGTGATCACGCGCAACTCTCATCTTCTCTATCGTTCATCTACAACGGGCCCTGGGACAACGTTACGCTCAACTCTGTATCTGCAGAAGTCCTCAAGTCTTCTGACGTATTTTTCTCCTCTGCTTTTATTGACAAGATCAAGCTGTCACTTGTGTCCATCTACAACACCATGAAGGTACATTTATATTGAAAATATTAAATTAAAAATCTCCAGCAAATTCTGTGGCATCCCAAAGTGGACCCGGCCTTGTCGCATATATATGTCGACGACCTCTCTTTCATATATCACGTGACCGCGTTTGCGAGGATCTACAACGAGCGTAAAAAGGATTACACTCTGATGAGGGGAAATTACTTTGGGGGAGTGCAGTCATTACATACCCTGAAAAAACAGACGACGGAATTGAGAGATGAGATTCTCGCATTCAAAGAAGAGATGATTCATGTCACAAAGGAGGTCAGTGATATGCTCGATTTTGTAACAGTACTGCAGCTCTGCTGCCACAAAAGGGAAGGAAGATGCAGTGTGCTTGTGGTGTAATTTTGATGCTTTAAGACCGTTCTTCTGCCAACAAAAAATGTATAATATAAATGATAAACAGATCGACATGGTCCAAATTCAATTAGAAGAAAAGAAAATCGAGTCCAAAGAGGCTGCAGAAATCCTAAAATCCGAAGAAGCCAAAGCATCCGACGAGTTCGAGCGTCTCAAAGCGATGCGGTAACTCTCATCCATTTCATCACAAAACCGAACCGTGACCTGACATTCCACAGTGAACAGATCACCAAAGAGCTCGCAAAGTCTACACCTCTATTGGAACACAGCCTCAAGGTGATCTCTAAACTTAGAAAGAAAGATGTCCAAGACCTGAGAAATACGAATAACCCGTCGCCGGCACTGAACGCTTTATTTGACTGCCTTTGTATTGTGTTTGGAAGAAAAGGAAGAAAAATCGACGGGCCGAACGGCACAAAGCTGGAGGACTTTGGCGATGAGATGAAGAATCTTCTCGCAGACGGTAAATTTATTGTACAAAATCATGACGTCATCCATCCAACATATGACGTCATCCATTCAACGTAGGACGTCATACTGATAGCTTACAGCCACATTCATCGCCAAGCTCCAGACTTTAGACCGAGCCAGTCTCACGGAACAATCCATGGCAAAAGTCCAGAAGATACTATCTACAACGCACCAGATGACACCCCAACACTTGGAGAAAGCCTCGCCCTCCGCCAGCGCTCTGCTCAGCTGGATCACGGCGGTCAATTCATTCTTTTGGGCAGCAAAGTCTGTGGCTCCCATCAAAATGAAACTAGAGGAAGACGAGAATCTGGTGAGGAGAATATCTATTTATAGATCAGTGTGACGTCATGAACCATCGTTACGTCAAAAAATCCACTGAATTTTCATTGATAATTCACAGTCGGTGATGAAGCAGATCCACCTGGGTGACAGAACAGTTGCGTTGAGAGAGATGGAAGCAGATATCATGGTAAGATATCTTACTGTAAACTCATGAAATCTACTGAGATATCTCCAGAGGATGACAGAGAGATCTAATGATCTACAAAATAAGAGAATATTGTTGGGAGATCGCGTTGTAGAATGGGAATCTAAATTGATCAAGGCCATAGATCTGGTGAACATCCTCAAGACAGAAGGTATGACGTCATTGATGAGATCGCGATATCCCTTTGATCTATAAATAGAACAACAATGGACTGCAAAAGTGTTGGAGTATGACGGTAAAGATACGAATGTGGTGGGAGATTCTATATTAGCTAGTGGTTATGACGCATATCTCGGCCCGGTCTCTTTCGATTTCCGCAAAGATTTTGTCATTTGCGATCCCGGTAAGCCAAAATTTCAGCTTGATAGATAGTATGTCAAACACTATCGAGTTAAAGACATGGTCTCTTCAAGGCATAAAAGATTCACATGTGTCGAAGGCCTCATTCTCGTTCGCGGAAATGACATGTATCATGATACTATCAGATCTGACATTTCGACAGGGTTCCGCTCATAATTGATCCGCAGAAGAGGATCCAGAGAAAAGAATAGACTCACATATTTATCCGCTCTGGAGGGCGGCAGGAACTACAAAACCCCAGTCCTGTTGGAGATTGGACCGTGGTGAGATTTCGATTCTCCATGAAATTTCACCGAATTTCGCTCAAATGTACAGTGTTGACCCACATCTGGAGGTATTGATCATCAAAAAAGGCCCCAAGGATGAGCAAATTTCTCACCACAAATCCCAAATATATACCACAATGAGTGTTTTTCAATGGCACAGATCAAATACCAAACGTTATCCTTTATAAGCATAAGCGAAGGCTTCAAGCTGTACATATGCACAACAAGAGAAAAACCGAAAGTGAGTACTGAAATTTCGCGTGTTATTCGGGGAAATTTCTGTATGTTGTGGGTGTTGAAGGTGTACAGTTGGCGCCAGATCTGTATTTGAAGGTGAATGTGATTGAGTTCTCTGTACAGCCTACAGGTCTCGAGGAATTACTCCTCACTGCCATCATAAAAGAGGTGAATCTACACTTGTAGTATGACAAGTCATTCTGATCTATTTTTAGGAAAGGGGAGACGCGGAGGCCAGGAGGGTCATGCTTCAAGAGAACACATTGGATGTACAGCGTGAAATCAGCAAGATGGAGTCCAAGATTTTGAACATATTACTTGATCCGAACCTGCTGTCAGACGAGCGACAAGTGGCAGCTGTTATCGTCTCAAAACGTACCGTAGAGGACCTGTCACTCAGGTGAATCATGATGACGTCATCACGTGTACATGTTTACAGACCTATAGGGGTGGCGAAGGATTGATGTCAGAGTTCGAGCACATGAGAAACGATTACCAGCCCGCAATAAGAAGAGGATTGGAGCTATATGCACTTTTGAAGGACATGTCATCTGTAGATCCAAACTATATATTCTCCATGCAGTGGTTCCTCAAGGTAATTCCACGTCATGATGACGTCATGACAGGTTCAGGTCTTTGCCTTGACATTCCAGAACGTTCCGCTGACCGACATCATCTCGACGAAATGTACAGCCATCATCAATCAGTTCACGCTGTTGATCTACCAAAACGCTTGCTCTCTTCTTCGAGAAAAACACAAATTACTATTCGCATTCTTGATCTGTGCAAGAGTGGAGCACGGTGACATCATCAGACCTGATGAGTGGGCTCTCTTCTGCAAGAGACCCGGGGTGAGGGCGACAGATGTCAAGATGTCACAATAGTTCTGACAAGTGACAGCACAGTGACACGTCCTCCGTAGAGTCTCCAAGACCCAAGACGAATCAGTTCCGACCCTCTTCTCCCGCGCAACGTAAAGTGCCATTGAGCAAGAAAGACGCGTTGATATCATCAACAAGTTCCTTCAGTACGTCCATGAACGAAGGAAAGTGCCCCAAGTGGATGAACTCGGCTCTATGGAAACAGATACTGGAGTTGGACAACTTGGTGAACTACAACGGGCTCGTACATTCTATTGCGAACCACTCACAAGCCTGGAGGACTTTTTTTGATGCCAGAAATCCTCAAGAGTTACCTGGTGATTTTTCAATGACATTTCTGACATCATTTTGACAAATCTACGTCATTCTGACACATGTGATGTCATTGGTGACATTTTTGACAGGACCTTGGGCAGACGGATTGAGCTGGTTCGCCAAATTGCTGGTTGTAAAATGTTTTTCTCCAGACAAAATGATGGAGTTCATGCAGAGATTTATCTCTGCCCACTTGGGAAAAGCCTTCTTAGATCTCCCAAAGGTATATCGTCGACATGACATCTCATGTCATACTCATGACATCTCACACCGTTGTAGACGACAGTAGAGAATTGGTACGACAGCCACAACCACCTCACACCGCTGTTGATATATCATAACGCTGGTGTTTCCCCTGTGGGCATAATAAGGCAACTTGCCAAAGAAAGGAATATGTCCAACAAGTTTGAAATCCATTCATACGGTGTCGCGCAGGTGATTAATTGCTCATTATGTTCATTCTGAAGGAAAGAAAATATTTACATCATAAATATTGTGCGCTGCTGTTCTGTGGTAAACCCCCTGATACAAGATCCTCCCGCCGTTTCCACTTTTCAAAATTCAAAATATTGTAATCTGACATCTCCATAGCAACAAGCCGTACACCGCGCCATCGAACAAGCCCTCACATCAGGTGGCTGGGTCGTTGTAGAGAACCTTCACCTCGCCCAAGAATGGACTTCCACACTGGAGAGGATCGTGCTCGGCATCACGCCAGACTCCACACATCCTAAATTTAGATTATTCTTACTGAGCCAGACTTCGGAGAACCTGCCCTCCTCTGTATTGAATCTATCTGCCAAGGTGACTTTAGAAATCTCCGATCTGTATATTCTGCAAGAAGAGATGCACCCGGTGTTTTTGGTTTATTGGGATTCGCGGCACAGCCGCAAACACTCATTATTGCTTCCGCGAACTCCTCGTGAACAAACCAATACCTCACAAACACTCACAAACCAACAGATGACATACGAGGTCCCCGCAGGAGTGAAGAACAACGTCATGTCTAGAATGAAATCTGTGACAGAGAAGAGCTTTGACGCATTCGGCAGGTCCCAGAAACTATCCAAAAAAGTGTTCTTCAGCATGACGATGTTGCACGCAACTCTGCGCGAGAGGACGAAGTATGGATCATTTGGTTGGAACACCCCCGTAGAGTTCAACGATTCGGATTTCTCCGCGGTGTACAGGTGAAATTCCACGAAAGTTCTGTGAAATTTCTGAGAAAGTTCAGAATGATGGATAACTGTTTGACGATGCAGACTGTGGAGATGGGGGTTTTGCATAGTTTTTTCAACACGATATACGGTGGTAAGATGTCAGACCCCTGGGACTTGAGACGTCTCGACGCCATGGCAGCCAATTACTTCTCCCCAGAACTCAGAAAATCCAGAGCTCTCACCATAGAGCCAGGTGAAATTTCATCGAAATCTCCCCGAAATTTACGATGATAGGAGGTTACATCATCCCGGACGAGGTGGCTTATGGCAGTCTGAAGAACCACATAAGCCACATGCCGCCCACAGATGACCCCGCGGTATTTGCCGTGAATAGATCCGCGGAGATGGTCTATCAAAACGAGAGGACGAACGAGATCTTGAGATCCCTTTCTATGATGCAGAGCTTCAAGACAGTCCTGTCGCCGGATCGGTTCGAACACATGAACGAGTTCATGAGGGGTTTGAAAAGTGAGTCGCGTTGTAGAATGTCAATTCATGTCGCTATTTTTAGATCCTTTCGATTTCCTCACCATTTTCATTTATTTTTCAATTAAAAAAATTTCTGACAACATAAGTGGTGATAATGAAGATACCGCCACACATACAGATGGATCAATTAGACTTAAAGTTCCCCCTAGACTATGAACTGCCTTATCATTATCTACTCCACAGAGAGGTAGATCTCTCGTGATTTTCACCGAAATTTCGCTGAGATCTCGCAGGTGGAAGACTGTAATTTCCTTGTGATGACGATACGTAAGTCGATAGAGAAAGTTGAGGCGGGAGCAAGTGGCGCGATCCCCATGACAACTGAAATCTGCGACCTCCTGCAACATTTCGCGCGCGACACGTTACCCCCACAATGGAAATTGGTGCGTACATCGTTGTAGATTGATTTGACACATGACAGGAGGGGTTACCGAGCCGAAGGATGTTGTCTGAATTCTTGATGAATGTAAGGACGAGGCATGATTACTTACTCGATTGGATTGACAACGGACAACCTGACGTCATCGCAATAGACATGCTATTCCGCCCATCCAACTTGTTCTACGGTAATGTCCCCATTTTCCCGCCTTTTTTTGACGTGTACAGTGGTGAGACAGAGCTTGACCAGAAAATCAAATGTCCCTCAGACTTCTACGCGAGTTTTCCTCGAAATTCCGGGGATCGAAGTGGACGCTTCCACTTTGAGACAAGAATACCCTGGTGGGCTTTTATTGACAGGTCTCCATGTTGATGGAGCAAGATGGGACCGCGAGAGGAGACTCTTGGTGGACCCCTCCACACGTGACATATCTTCCCCTCTACCCACGGTAATTACCGTGATCTTCCGCGTGATCTTAACGTGTTCAGGTGTGTCTCTACGCGAGTGAAGAGGGAAGCGCGAACAAGAGGGAAGGAGTGGACAATTATTTGTGCCCGATCTACATCAGCGCGGATGACACCAGCGACACGCCGAAGACACATAACCTCGTCGCTTCTGTACCTATACCAACGCTAAAAGGACCGGAGGTGTGGACCAAGGCTGGAGTGTCTTTATCATGTCGCCCCAGACATAGCACCTATTCAAAATAAGTTGTAAATACAGTGATCACGAGCTATTTATTGTTTTTTCACACGGGAAGTATTACGCCGAGTGTCAAGATGACACAAATTAGACTAGTTATGGGGGTGCGAGTGCGGTAGATGTAATGGGGGTAGAAGATGCAATGGATGTACGAGTAGCACTGCTTGAGGTGTTAGAGGTGGAGGTACGAGAGCTGGGAGAGCTGCTAGAGACACTAGAGGTGCTAGAGACGCTGGAGGTGCGAGAGGTGATAGAGGCGCTGGAGGTGCTGGAGGTGATCGAGAGATATTGGGGATAGTCCTCTTCGTAACAGGTGAAAAGGATGAAGAAGTACAGGAGAACCTTGAGGAAGAGATAGTCTATCATATGTTAGGAGAGTGTACAGAAAATGGAGAGACATAGGTGAGTCATCAGCAGTGATTGGTCAAGTTTCCAGATGCAGACTCTCTTTTGAGATGATGTTTGACCAAATGTTGATGAGTGACAGTGGATGGCTTTTTTTTGGCACCACTACAAGAGACCAACAAATAAAAAGCTCAACAAGTATTTTTTGCAACTTTTACTCATATGCTACAAAAATCGAGTCAAGTTATGTTACCGAGAGTGAGTAATCTCTATATGTCGTTTCTATTTACAAATATTTCCAACACCTTCGCACATTCTCTCAGATTGAAACCTCGTGCATGCTCTGTTGATTCTTGATCAAACTTCACTTTCTTTGTCTCAGCCAACATCTTCAATATCTTGGACATTGCTACGTCCATCTTGAAAAATCTCGTTCGGTCCAGCGCTCTGTACAATGTGGAGACCTTCCCGCAGGGGGAGGGGTCCGCTCTGCCATCTTCTAAAAATAGATGCACACCCTCTTGCCATATGTACTGAACTGCGTGTCTGAGCGCGATGCTATTTTCTGCAGCTGGGTCGGCTCGTCCGTCGACAAGCAGGATCTTGAGACCTTCATACCAATGAGAATTTGTCGCACTGTACAGGGCAATACTATCATTCATAGAGGGGTCTGCACGGCCATCTTGAAGTAATCGCTTGAGATGTTCAACTGTTGAAATGAATAAATAGAAATAAAATGGAGTGTTTGGCTTTGTCCCAAAAAACACAACTGTGCCAACTATATAATTTTTTTGTTTTGCAGCAACCGGAAAGATGTTTTCTTCATCGGTTTCGGTGCATATTTTGATTTACAGCGTTGCGTAAACATCAAATGACTCATCAAGGGTTAAAACAACATATCAAGGGCAACATACCTGATCTAAACCTGATGGCCGTTCTTATCGAGAAGCTCATAAAGGCACTCGGGTCAGCCCTACCGTCTTCCAACAACGCGACCACCACATCATAGTCTTTTGCCATTCTTATGGACTCACTTTCATGAGCCTCGGGACGAGCTCTTCTATCGTCCAGGAGCAACTTGACGATGTCATAACTGCCACTCTGACACGCCTGTCTCAATACGATGCTGTTGTCATGTTGCGGGTCGACCCTGCCGTCCTCTAAAAAAAGCTTCATGGCTTTCGCGTTGCATTTGCGTCTGCACTCTTCGAGTAGTAAAGTGTTTGTCGGCATGATTTTGATGCGTTTGTCGTTGAGAAGAAGCTTAAGAGTTCGGGTGTGGTCGCCGCTTATGCCCCAAAGATGCTCTGAACAGGATTGTATTTGTGAAAAGAGCAAGGCTTCGCTAAGAGGACCCGGGTCTGTTTTTTTCAGCGCAGGTTCCATTGGTCGTTTCAAACTTGGTTGATTATATTATTACCGTAAAGTGCGCGGTTTGTTAACGAGGGTTGCACGTTTAAATGTCAAATAGAAGTGTTTGAAACCGCATTGTTTTTTGTATTTCTTTGCGTCAAAGCCGCAACCTCAGTGAACATCCCGAAGCTTGCACAATTACATTTTCAATTGCAGAAGCATTCTGCAATTCTTCTATGCATGTTTTTGGTAATGTTTGGCAGAGCTGGATGCGATAAAAATTGTTTTGCTTTGCTGAGGTGAAATCAAATTTCACATAAAAATACATAGTCTCACTTCGCTGTAAATCACCAAAAAATGACCAGAAAGTTTACAATTGCAATTTGTTCCAACATCATCACTAACCTATAGAAGTGTCCTTGAGGAGTGATTCCACCACTTCATGAATTCCCATCGTTGCCGCTTTCAAAAGATGACGTGCAGTGGCTCTGACTCTTCCATCTTTCATAAAGACATTAAACGTGTCGCCCCTCCAATGATTTGAGATGGAGAGTGATAAGAGGTCATTTGTCGGTTGTGTCTTCTGCAGCAGAAATGGGATGCTTCTTAATCGTCCCGCACGAACCGCTTCTTGCAATGATCCCTCGAAATTGAAAGAGGCGTCTGCTGCATTTCTCCAACTCCGAGATACCCTCCTGACACAAGCCCATGTTCTAGCTCGAAGAAGGTTCTTTAATCTTCGGATCTCGCGCTGAAGGTAAGAATTTTCATTCGGTGGTTTGGGTGGCGATGAGAGCAACATGTGGAGGACATGCCGTATAGTCCATTCAAAGTGATCGTCTTGTCTGTGATTTATGAGTTGTGATTATGCAGAAACATGCTGCTGACATCATTTCGGGTGTATGTCTTCAAAAAGACTCGGAAAAATTAAACTGAACTACATTGCGATGTTTATTATATTCTTATATATTTGATAGATTTCGTTTCAGGCACAGGCTACTATCTTTTAGTGTTCTTTTAGTGTCTGATTTCCGTCCAATCTGCATAAAGCACGCTCTGAGCACACAAAAGCTTACAAATGTTTTGCAGAGAATTTACAAACTTGATTGCAGGAGGCAAGCATTCAGTGTGTGGCGAGTTGTAGATAAATCCGCTTTAATACCCCCTTTTGATATGATGTCAAAGATTGGATTATTCAATTTTCGCATTGTTTCAGAGCACCCACCGGTCTATTTGTTCCAAATCTTCTCGATCCCACGTGGAGGAGGCTGCAGAAGGGACCAAAAAAGTTTATTTTTGCATCTTGCATTAATTTTCATACCACATATCGGAGTTCCCCAATCAACAGCCACTTAGAGGTAATAGCTACCAAACACATATCGCTCAAGTAATATCGCGCTCAATTTCAGAAGAGACACGGATCACCCTTCATTAAATACGTGCAAACAATGACCAATTAGTAGGCTTTTGGGCGAAGATCTGACTGCCAACCCATCGTCATGAGACGTAGTGAGGCTTAAATATACATTCGTTACATAGCTGTTGATATCTATATACATAAATTCACACAACCAACAAGATGATGATGGTAAACAATTCATTCATTATTTCTGCACAGAAACATCCTTCTCAATCAATCTTCATTTAATTTACAAACTTACAGTCTACACCTCCTCATTTCCTCTCACGGCCTCGACAGCCGTTATTTACGACAAACATAAACTCCCTCCTCCCATCAGATCTGTCCAGAGACCTAAATGGGAGGCACAGAAACAGCCCAGAATATTTCGATGAGGATTACGGACAGGATTTCAATTTGAATGATCTGCAGGCAGACTTGACTTCTGATAAGTACAAGGTAATTAATTTCAGAATGGACCGTTTTGATATCTTGTATCCGAGTGATTCATGTCATAATGAAAATAAAAACGAGCTTGCAAGTCTATTGGGCGTCTGCGACCTTGCTTCTAAACCACCGAAAACACCAACAAAGAACACCAACAGAAAGGTGTAGATACACCGTAAATCCTCCTTTAGAGATCAAATTAAGAGCACGAATTTATGTGGTGCTCTGGCAGCCCACCCGTTTGAATTTTTACTGTATTATATGTGAAATCACCAAAAATACGCACAAGAAACACCAAATATGCACGTAGATCATCTCCCGCCCGCGCCATATTTCAAATTTTAAATCGATCAGGGCGACGGAGAAGGCTGGTCAGAACTCGACATCTCCAGGTCAGGCATCAGGACCCTCAGTTTAGAGATCAGAAATTTCAACCACATCACCTCTTTATTTTTAAACAACAATAAGATACAGAGACTACCTGAAGAGGTTTTTTCACATCTGACTGGCCTCGTCTGTTTGGACCTGAGTTATAATCGCATGACAAGGCTTCCCAGCAGTTTTAACGGCTTGATGCAACTGCAGAGGTTATATCTCACGGAGAACATGCTGACGGAGTTGCCTTCAGAGATGGGAAGGTGATGTCATGAGAGATTTATATGTGATATTTTGAGATATCATGACTTTTTGTTTGTAAAAAAAATTGGATGTGGAAATAATGTCGAAAATAAAATTTTAATTTTAAAAATACTTTTTGGAACTATGTCAAATCTTTTGACATCTCAGAACAATTTTTTAACTCAATCTGACGATCTACAACACTCTTTCGATTAAGTTCATCAGAACTGAAATTTCCAGATTTTTCCGCATAAAAGAGCTTTCAGTCCTGGGTAACCCCCTCATACACCCACCTAACCATGTCCTCGCATTAGGTATCATGACACTTTAGTTTAACCACATTCTATTGTTATTTCTGCATCTTTTTGTTGCTTTGCAGATGTCAAGGGATTTGTTAAGACATTTGAAATTTCGACGGAATTTCGTATCGTTAAAAGCAAGTTTTTTGACACAGAAGAAAATCAGACCAAAATGTATTTTACATTCCTCAAAATTAAATTGTGATTCCAGGAACAGAAACGATTTTACACTGGTTGAAAGATCGAATCGCCTCCGGACCTCCGCCGCCAGAACGGCAGATGTTACAACTACTCGACAACGTCACAGACCGAAAATGGGTACTTTTCCCCGAATCTTCCTTTGTCTTCACGTCCCAAATATTCGGGCCTTCATCTCCAAGACCATGAAATTTCGCTGAAGTTTCACAGAATAATCCGGCTGAAAAAGATCTGAGTCTGAGCGTGATCACTTATAATATCCTCGCGGATTCTTACGCCACAACGGAACAATATAAATATTGTCCCACGTGGGCCCTTGAATGGAGCTACAGGTCCCAGAGGATAAAAAAAGATCTGCTGCTCCATGATCCCGATGTCATATGTCTTCAGGTGATATATCGACTGTTTAAGACATCAGCTATGACATAATATTTGTACTATGGAGATCCGTGACGTCATATTTCCAAGTTTCAATGAAATGAAACTGAGAAAATTCCAGGAAGTCGAAGCGGGTGCCTTCACCAATTTCTTTCAAGTTGAATTGGGAGAATGTGGTTATTTTGGGGTGTTTACACCAAAGTCACGTGCTCGAACTATGGACAATTGGGTCAATGTAGATGGTTGTGCTATATTTTATAAGAGTTCAAAGTGAGTGATGACGTCATAGTTGGTGTTTTTTTTTGTCACTTTGACAAAAAGGAAGAAAAAATTCAACTTGAAATTCTCAACTTGAAAAAATTAAAGTCTTCAGGTTCAAGCATGTCGAAGAAACATCGGTGGAATTTCAGCGGGTTGCCATGTCGAGACATAAAGAATTTTCTGAAGATCAAGAGGCATTCACGAGGCTCATCACAAAAGACAACATAGGTAGATATCTCAGGAAAATGGCGGGAAACTTTTCTGATCTATTTTTAGCTCTGGTGTTGGTATTACAAGTACTCGAAGATCCTCCACTCAATTCTCCGAATGGAAAAGGTAGGATAGTCACAAAAACGTTCATTCTCGTTTCCCGCCAAACCTCCACTTTCAAAATTCAAATGTGTAGGTCCTAAATACATCCCAAAGCCGAGGCACATTCTCGTCGCCACCACTCACATTTTTTGGAACCAAGAATACCGCGATGTGAAACTGTTACAAGTCCAATTCCTGATGGAGCAAATCTCCATCATGACGTCAGCCAAGTCAAAATGGAACAGGATCCCCATGGTGATCTGTGGAGACTTCAATGCTGTCCCAGGATCTGGGCCGTACGAACTGATGATATCTGGTAAAATCCCGCCACGTCATGAGGTCAGTCTTTCATTCTTGGCGCCAAAATATCTTTTTGAATTTCGAAAAATCGAGACGAAAACGACTCACATCACCAGGACCTCGAGCCGTATTACTATGGTAACTATTCCCAGAACGGAATGAGGCACCCCTTCACTCTCAACTCGGCTTACGCTCAGATCGGGGAGCCACAATTCACGAATTATACTGGAGATTTCTCTGGCTGTTTAGACTACATCTTTTATTCTTCAGACACACTGGAAGTGGACAAGATCCTCGCACCGGTAAGTTTTCAGACCACATTCTACATCGTTGTAGATGAGATGCATGAAGCATCATCATGAAGATGAGAAGCTGAGAGAAGCAGGTCGAAGAGGACGCAGTCCGGGAGAGCAGGTTACCCAATGCCTTCATGAACTCTGATCATACACCCATCATGGCAGAGTTTATTATCAAGAAGCGCTCTCCATAAAGCTGTAATATCCCAAAGTTTGTCTATATTTTATCTCGTAAACTTCATAATCGGAGAAAGCATGGGTATCTACAATGCTCTTACACCTCAAGACTCCATCTTCTCAACTGATAGATCACGTTATTGAATTCAATCAAATGTAGACACTTACCCTCATATAGTGGGGCCATTCATTACGTCAAAAATAAGCTGCTATTGCAGGATCCAGATTTCAGCTAGAGATTGTCGGAACACGGTAAGGTTACCGCAAAAAGTTTGTTCTGATACGGTACCATAACGTGTTGCGATTTTGTTCTGTCCTCTTTAATTTCAGCTTTCACTGGCTTGTCATATTGACAGCAAGGTCATTATTGCTGTATCTAGTGACACAAATCCCTGTATCTATCAGCTGCACGGAGGCTTTGGTGATACTTACTTTCTCAGAGTCTACCTCTTTACGGAGGCCAAGCAGGTTCTTTTGGGGTTTTTTTCAATGTCTTGGGAACTTGAATTTATTTCACTACCTCCGAGCTTGAGTGTTTGAAATCTGTCTGAGATTGCCGTGGTGTTATCGATGGAGATGAGGTGACAGCATCACTCAGTTCCCACTATTTTCCCGAGTACAGACATTGCATGCAGAATATGGCTTGATAATTGTGATTTTTTCTATATTTGCACAATCGTTTTATTATTGGTTGCATTTATTAGCGCATATCGCCACATCAGCGCATCCCCCTGATCTTCAAAAATCAACTTGGGACATTGCCATCGGATGTTTGAATAATACAATTTGGATTTCAAGAACCTGAAGAGGACATCCTTTCGCGACATCCGAGACATTGTTGACACGTGATTTGACCACGGCAAAGTCACGCTCGGAGAAATTGTTATTCCGACCCGATTATCATTCTACAGAAACAACATACACAATGGAGTGCTTAAGACAGTGTGCAAGAATTGCAACCGCCAGAACAGGCGCTACCAACCATGTCGGTAATATGGAGAAGCCCCTTCGTAATTTCGCCGATTCATATGGAGATCTCTGCCCCTTCTTGAGAAGCACCTCTCAATTCACCTTGAAGGACGCTGAGAATGTGAGACACCTCTTCAATAACTTTTCTTCACTATTCGTGATATTATCCTTTTTACGGTCAAATAATCACGAGGGCTGACCCCTCTGCAGTTCAAGCTCAAATGTCCCTTCGGTAAGGCCTATTCGGAGACAGCCCCTCACCTGCCCTGCACTATGATGTCTAAACCAATGACATTGAAGGATAAAATCACAAAAACATCCTTCACCGACATTTTAGAGAAGATGAAGAGCGAGGGCAACTACAGAAAATTTAACCACATCGACAGAAAGGTGATTCAACCATTTAATTTCGTCTCTAAGCTTATATAGATGGGAATGTTTCCTCGCGCCGACAACCGCTTAGACATTCGTCCCTCTCATCTTGCTCCCTCGCAAGCTTGGGAAGAGACGGCTCAACGTGATATTACTGTGTGGTGCAATAATGACTACTTAGGTACTATCATTATGACACACTTGAAATACATTATTTTAATGTGATCATAATCATATATGAAAACGTCAACATCAATATGTGATCATTAATTCATGTAAAATAGGAATGGGACAGCACCCCGTTGTCACTTCGGCAATGAAGGACTCTATCGACCAATTCGGCGCTGGATCTGGTGGAACCAGAAACATCAGTGGTACGAACAGTCTTCATGTCCTCTTAGAGAAAGAGTTGGCCGACCTTCACCAGAAGGTCAGACTTTAAATCACCTCGAATCATCTCACCTTATTAGGAATCAGCCATCCTCTTTAGCTCCTGCTACACTGCCAACGCCAGCATGATCCCAACCATGATTAAAATGATGCCACCAGGAACCATGATCTTTTCTGATGCAAAGAACCACGCCTCTCTCATAGAGGGCATCCGGTACTCTGGCGCCCCAAAGGTTTGTCTCTCCATCTGATCTCATACATCTCCTCTCTATATCTTGATGTGATGGTGTACTGCGATGGAAGTTTCGATTTTAACGAGCAATAGGTTGTATTCCGCCATAATGACGTGGATCATCTCGAAGAATGCCTCGCTGAGGCCGATCCCAGCGTGCCCAAAGTAATCATTTTCGAATCAGTCTATTCCATGGACGGAACCATCGCCCCGATCGAGAAGATCTGTGATCTCGCGGATCAGTACGACGCCTTCACCATCTTAGACGAAGTCCACGCCGTCGGTCTCTATGGTGACCGAGGTGGTGGTGTTGCCGAGCAACTCGGCCTCATGGACCGCCTGGACATCATCACGGGAACCCTGGGAAAAGCTTATGGCTTGTACGGCGGTTTCATCACCGGCCCTTCCCCCATCATCGACTCCATCCGATCATTTGCCGGCGGTTTCATCTTTACGACCTCTTTACCCCCCGCCATCGTCGGAGGCGCACTCGCAAGTGTCAGATACCTGAAGGAGAGCGACATCGAGCGCCAGAGACAAAAGTTCAACTCTGCGTACCTTAAGAGGAGACTGGCAGAGGAGGGTCTTCCCGTGATGGACACACCCTCTCACATCGTGCCACTGTTGGTCGGCGATTCCAAGTTGTGCAAGCAGATGAGCGAGGTTCTGTTGGACAAGTACAGTCTTTACGCCCAGCCCATCAATTACCCAACCGTTGCCAAGGTGAGAGGAATGCGTACGCATTCATGCTGTGAATGTGGCAAAATCCGCATAATCGTCTTTTTAAAGTTGTACTGACTTGTGTTCAGGGAACGGAGAGATTCAGACTGACCCCCACCCCCCTCCACACCGTTGATGACATGGAGTACCTCATCTCCTCCTTGTTGAAGTGCTGGAGCCACTTCGGCCTCTCCCTTAACCAGAGGTTATAAAAGGTCCTTTCACGAGAGCAAATAAAAGTCGCTCGGCGACAATGTCACAATCAGATGGTCATGCAATATGAATCAATGCATTATAACACAAAAGCACAAAAGTCTTTGATGCGTCATTAGGCCAGAATTTCCAGGTCGTGAGCCCGCGAAGGTGCATTTGTGCGGGGATTTAGACGTCTGCGCGTCGAAATGTCAGGATCATCTTTTTCGTGATCCTCCTGCACTCCCAAAGAAGACAACATGAGAGCAGCCGTCGTGCTTCTTCTTGGTGTGGCTGCTGCTGCTGCTCTCTACAAACCTTTTGTGAGAGAGAAAGTTGTTACACCTCCCATACCGAAGTTACCGAACCAATTTCAGACCAACTTTTCTGGTAAGAGGATGGAGATGATGGTGTGAGTGCAACTGATGTATGCAGTCCTCCTTCCGGATTTGACAACAGAGGATGCTCCTGCCCATTTGAATGGATTTTTCGCCATCGACATTGAAGGTGGTGGTGCTCGTTTAGAGATCGGTGGTGAAGAATGTAAATATGATTCAGATGGAATGATACTGATTGATGAAGGGGCCCCCATTTCTTTCCACACCAACATTGTCATTTCCCCAAGTGCTGATGGATCAACTATTCAGGGCTACATCTACGAAGGACCTCTTTGCTGGACAATGTATGCTCCCATGTTCTATAAATCTCTCGTTCCTATTCAGGTTTGTGTCATTCCCCAGTGATGACGTCGCCAACCCGGTGTAGATCCCCCCAGATGCCGTCTACAACGGAACCAAAGAGATCAATGGTGTCAACTGCACAGGCTGGAGCTTCCAAGTGGCCGACAAAATCACCGCAACCATCTTTGCCACCCCAAAAAATACCATCGCCGAGGTAATGAACCAGAATCCTTCGATGACTCAATGTCACAGTACCGCATTTACCACGTGTCTCTATATGTCATCAACACCGTGGTACTGACCTTCACCAACACTGTTGTCGGAGCCCCCGACCCCTCTCTTTTCAACCCTCCCAGTCACATGAACTGCCAGAACAAACTGAAGAGGTCCGATCACTTCAATATCCTCTCTGCCTTGTTCTGATCAGAAGAAATAAATTCAGCCTGGCATTTCCTCACATCACCACGGTGATCTTCTCACATCCCGAGAGAGACCAGCATGCGCGATATGTTCTTTAATAACGTTCTATCTACACTCTGCCCATTACTAAAATCATCTCAGTCTCGTTGTAGATGGGAATGATGATCATTCCTGGGGAACGATGTGTTCTCACGTTAAGTGAACGGGTATCATCACGGTATTATTTCAGACTTCTTCCGTTTTTCGCGACAAAACACTACCTTTCGGCGATCCCACTCCCAAAATCAACAACATGAGAGCAACCGTTTTACTTATTGCTGTGGCTGCTGTCGCTGCCCTCTCTCTTCCTCTTGTGAGAGAGAATGGTGCACCTGCCATTCCTCAATTACCAACTCAATTTCAGGCCAACTTTTCCAGTAAGTTGATGATATGGGTGCGACTGATGAATATGTGACTGACGTATGCAGTCTACTTTCCAGACTACGTGGCGGCAGATTCCCCAGCCCATTTCAGTGGATTTTTTGCTATCGACATCAAATCTGGTGGCGGTCTTTTAGAGATCGGCGGTGAAGAATGTAAATACGCTTACATGGGATGGAAAAACTGATAATCGATGTAGGGATCCCTGTTTCTTTCCACACCAACATTGTCGCTTCCCCCAGTGCTGACGGTTCAACTATTCAGGGTTACCTCTACGAGGGACCTCTTTGCTGGACTATGAGTGCTCCCTCATTCTTCAAGGGTTTTATTCCTGTTCAGGTTCTTGTTTCTAATCGGAGACTCATCTAAACTCCAGCAGATCCCCGCCGATGCTGTCTACAATGGAACACAAGTGATCAACGGCCAGAAGTGCACCGCATGGAAATTCCAGTACGAAGGATACCCCGCGACCATCTACGTCACCCCACAGAACACCATCGCCCAGGTAATGCAAAAAGTTTTACACTCTACTCAATCGCACAGTTTTACTTCGGCAACCTGCCTTACGCCCGCACTTTGGTGTTGACCTTCACCAACACTGTTGTCGGAGCCCCTGCCCCCTCTCTCTTTAACCCCCCCACCGGTGTCAAGTGCGAGAGCAAGTTTAGCATGAAGAGAGCCACCAACTACATCTCTGCCCTCGCTGCCTTGTTCTAAATCCAAATGAAATAGATGTGTAGCAGTTTCAAAATCGTTCATTGATTGTGACCTTGAGACACCAGATCTCATCTGCTAACTTCAATACCTCTTTTCGCCTCTCCTTTCACAACCTTCGAGCACGTAACCCTCTTTAAGAAGAAGAGTGTTGTTCATCACAGTGGCAGGGTATTATGTTCTGCAAACAGCAATGTGTTTCCGAATCCAACAAAGTCGGTCTGATCAGACAGACTGCTGACCAACAGTTTCACCTGACCTTTCAATGGTTCAGACATCCTGTCACGGCCCTCAAAGAACACGCACAGAAAAGGTTCAGATGTCTTTGTACAGATTTTTCATTCGACATATTCTGGCCATCTTATATAAACCGACGTCCTTCGTCACTTTCTCATCTTGCATGTGGTCTCATCTTCCACGGCTTCCATCGCGGTGGCATGTGCTTTGGCCATTATCTCTTTAGCTTCTGGATTGTTTTGCTTCTCAAGGCCCTTTGCATAACATACAAGCACCTCCGCGCGAAGCGCTTTGATGTAACATTTTTGTCCGATGACTACAATGCGTCAGTCATGATATCGCATTTGACGTCTTGATATCATGGAATATCTCTTCTACAACTGAATCTACAACTGACCTTTTGCGCTCGTGTCCAAAAATTCGTTGATACGCTCTACATCACAGCCCTCAAATCCTCGTACTTCTGCTAATCTCACCAGCGTAATGGCGTAACAAATGTTGATCAGGGGACATGTCGGTGACACAGAGTACGCCTCGTCCAGTCTGGCTTCCGCCGCCTTCAGGCTTCGTAATATCTCGGCGTTTTTCTGGAAGAGTCAGGACTACAACGAGCCAAAAAGACACTCACGGCGACCCCACGCTTGGTCAGTCTATCTGCACCAGCCAATGTGTTTAAACTACCCCACAAATACACCTGATCATATTCAACAAACACCCACATCTGACGCGTTGTAGACGGATTATTCCGAGAAATTTCAAAGAGATCTACCTGTGATTGGAACTTGATGACCGGTTCCATGCGGACGATGTCGGCCTCTACAAATCGGAATTCTGAACTCTTTACCAACTCCGTCTCCGCCTCCGGGGTCAGGATGATCCCCGTCGTTTTCAACAACAACATATAGACAAGCCTCAGGTCGATGTGGCTATAGAGGTCGAAACTTGTCTGTTCCTGTGATCCTCTCAGCTTTTGTTTGTTGAAACGAACAATACACTCTATACAATTTGAAGCCGCCGTTTTGAAACAACAATTTCACTTGGAAAACGGTTAAGACAGCCTCAGACGCAATCTTTCAAAAGTACTTTAAAGATATTTTAAAAATACTTCAAAAATATTCCAAAAATACTTTAAAGATATTTCAAAAACACTTTAGAAATATTTTAAAAATATTTTACCTCTTGAGTGAGGCATCCCTCGAATTTTTCTTCAATCCTCTTGTTGATGAGCGCGTTCCAATAGTTCTTGGACGCCTTTGTGTGTCCGTGCAGTTGGTTCAAAAACTTTACGATGACCTTCTTGTACGCTGATGACGTCATCAATAAGAGAATTTCGTATCTACAACGAGACTCACGGTGGTGGGAGGGGGCGGAAACTTCGAAGGTTTTCAACTTGAAAAGTTCTTTCAGGTCGTCCTTTGCCACTCTAGCGGCACAAGCGCTCAATATTATTTTTTTAGCATCTAGCGATTTCACCTGCATCATTTCAGAATTTTCAGAGAAATTTCGTGGAAAGATAAACGAAAATTCACGTGGGAGCGGAGTTTGCCGAGATGTCTTATGTTGAATTTGAATTTGTGGATCTGAAATGTTCAGAGAAATTTCGAAAACTCCGACGATCTACAACTGCGACTACAACTCACCTCCCGGGGTGATGTGAGGCTCATCACCCATTTCAGCTCCTCCACTGTTATTTTATTCGTCCAAAGAGTGTCCTCTACAAATGCTCGGGTCCATTCGGAGGACATCTCTTTGTCTATGTGCGCGGCTGCGGCAGGAATAAACTCTTCGTAGAGCCTTCTGGTAGCGCGTTCCACCTACGGTAGTTAGCGTGAAGGTCTGGTTTTGATTTTAGAATAGACAAACAGACTATGTGGTTTTTATGGACGATTCCATTTTCTGGAATCCTCAAAGTGCGTTTTATTTGTTGCGTATTTATTTTTTGTGGTTATGGCAAAGTGCATTTTATTTCTGTGCGTGTTTGTTTTTTTGTGATTTATGGCAATGCCGGAAACACAAAATACACTTAGCACAAAAAACCAACATCTTCTAATTTCACTATGGTAAACAACATATCTACTATAAATCCGCGATTCAGATACACATTCAGTAAAAAAAAGAAAAAAAAAGAAAGAAAAAAACCAAAAAACCCAAAAAAAAGGAAAAAAAAGAAAAAAGAGAAATACATAAAAAAGAAAAAAAAGAACAAAAAGAGATGTAAGCAAAAAAATACAAAAAAAAGAAGAAAAAAGAAAAAGAAAAAAACAACAAAAAAGCTCACTCTGTCCTCAATCTCCTGTCTCTCCTTCAGATTTTCAGTGGAATTCCACTTTGTGAAGGCGTCGCTGCACAGCGGTTCAGGACTGTCTTTCACCAAGGTTGCCGGTAATAAGTGGTAAAAGATGGCGCGCTTGTTCTTGGTGGGGTTATAGGAGGGGGCTTCTGGGGGCATCAACCTCCCAAAGTCCACAACGTACATGTTTCCGTCCTGTCATGATGAGTTATGACGTCATGTTTTTTGACCGTGTGACAGCACCACAATTTTGGCGGGAAAAAGATGATGACGTCATATCAGATAAGAGCTAAAAACCTCACCAGACCGATATGCCCTTCGATGTCACCGGGGCCATACAAAAACTGGACGAGTCAGTGGGTTCCGGGTTCGATTCCTTCCGCTCACTTGTTTGTCCGATCTGAGCCCAGTGGTGTGTCCGGCCAAATTGAGGCGCTTCATGGCCTCCTCCATCTTTTCTGACAGATCTATATCGTCTCGGTGCACAGTCGCTCCAGCATCGTTAGATCCGTATTTAATGGTCGATTTGTCAATGGGCATCAGGGGCATGGCTAAAAGTCTGAAACCCTGGTTCGTATGAGTGGAGGTTCTGACAGCTGCAGACATAACAACAGTCAACACTTGTCGCAACTTGGCTGAAATTTCACGGAAAATCTGCAGAAATCCCGCTGAAATTTCACCTTGTAGTCGATCATGGTCATCATCGGGTAGCAGAGTCCTGAGACAAAAGTGTTCGCCATGGCTTCGAGACCTTGCATCTCGTTCTTCGCGGCTTTCGCCGCCGCTTTGTGGTCTGGCTCTTCTCTCGCTCCACCGTACATCCATATCTACAACGAGTTAATTTTGACCGTCTACAACGCGAGAACGAGATTATGGTTTAACGCATAGTGAAATACCATTGCTTGTACAACAGAAATATAGAAATTCAAATATATATTTTGCACGTACCTTTGGGTTTTCAGAGAGAAGTACATCTCCTGCCAACTTGAATAAAATATTCTTCACGATAAATTTCCTCCCTCCCGCGACACCCCCTGCATACGTCATCATGACGTCATCATCGTCAGTGATATCATACCTATGTCGACAGATGGGAAGGTCCTCTTTGTTGGGTGTAAGAATAGCTCAGAAATAATAATCCGCGCGTACATCGATGCCGTTTCAGCAAATTCCCACGCGAGAGATTCTACAACGGTTATTTTCCCGCCCAACATGGAAATTCAAATTTCAAACCTCCACTGGCCCAGTTGATAGACTGGAGAAGGTTATCAACCACGTTTAAACGGTCAGAATTGAGTACCGAACAGATCTCCAACTTGACGTCCTTTACTTGTCAATAATTTTTGTATTGAAAGATTTTTCTTTTAAAACGAAAAGATATTTATTTGGGCATCTCTACACTATTGTAGATAGACCACGACGAAGCCGCAGAAGGATCAATACACGTGGAAGATGAAAGCAGAAATGTTTCAGAGAAGTTGTCACTCAACACTAAGCACCCGTCAAATTAACGAGGATACACGGTTCGCTACCGCACTCACGCGGTTACAGAAATTTGATTATCAAAAAGCTCACTCTATAGTCCGCGTTCCAGTCTCGTAAATCCTGGAAAAATAAATTTTCGAGATCTACAATCACGTCTACAACTCTTACCTCCTTGGTAATCATCAACTTCTCAATGTCGGTCATGCTTCGGACGAGTCTCGCAGTCACAGCGTCTCCTTTAAGACTTGCAGAGTGCATAAGGGACTCGATCAGCTTCCTGCCCTCTGATGATGACTCTGTTTAGTTTGAATTTTTTTGGCAGGTTGTAGATGGAGATTTAATTCAAAGTTTTTTCGGTAAAGCTGCGATAAATCTTTAAAACCTAATTCCAACAGAAACATTTCATGCCTTATCTTAATTCATGATGAAGTTGTAGGATGTTCAATCACTGACCTTGTGTCTGTGATAGTGTCGGACTCCTGGGGTTCTTCAAGGAATTGAAATCTGTTCTCTGGAAATGAGGCTTCTGTGGTCATTAAAAAAATGAAATAAATCAATTCTATAAATCACCTTTATGTCAGCAGGATCAACATCTTCATTATATGAATCATCTTCTATAGTGTTATTTGATTCCATCAGATCATTGCGGTCGTTTTGAACTGAGGCACTCTCTATGTAGGATTCATCAATCATATCATCTGAAACATTCAGTTCAGGATTCATCATGTGGAACTTTACCATCTGTGTCATCATCGTCGTCGTCATCATCATTCTGTATCTGAGAGCTTTTGTTGGGTACGACTGTATCATGGAAAGTGTAAGAGTTTGCTGGTGTTGAAGGTTGTGTATGTGGTGATTGATACTGTAGCCGAGGTAAATAACAGACCAGAATGTGATGGACATCAATAATATGCCATATTATGACGATGTTTTCATCCTGGTATCCAGGAAAAGTCCTTTTCAAGCGTGCCAAATGTATAGTATATTAATACTCACACTATTCGCCACCGGTTTTGTGTCGACCTCAGCGTAACAGGCACCCATCCTCTTCGCGGTCGGAGAATTCGATTGTGATAGCCAATAAGATGCAGATATGCCCTCACTGCTCGCACTGTCTCTAATGGACGACACTGAATAATCAGAGTAGGAGTCGATCGTCTCATCGAGGTGATACGCGCCGAGCTGTCTCGGCTCTGGCTTGTAGCTTTTGGCGCCTTTTGTACCAGGCAAAGCAGTCAAGAGATCACCAAACTTCATGTCTTTGGTGGTCAGCCGGACCTCGAAAAAATGAGAAAGATGGAGATTCTGAGAACGTTGTAGAAGGGACGAAAAAAGCCAGAAAAGTCGAGGTTGACAGCAGACTTGAAGAATTAGCTCGTTGTGTGATCAGCGATAATATGTACTATAACAACTATAATATGATCATGTTTATTGTCTGCTTTGAAAGATCAGAAACCACCACTTTGACATGCTGGACAATTTTGAGATTGCGTGTAACGAAATTTGATGTCGTCATCGGCCTCACATCATACCAGTGATGACGAACAGTGACGAGGCTTCGCTGATTTTTTGGCTGCATTCCATTTGAAAGATCTATTGTGCCAGACTTCAATGATAATAACAGCTGCCATCAAGTGTGCGTTTTCTTAACGAGTTGCACACGGCAGATGCATCAAAGAGAGGTGAACCAGCATGTTCAGGATCCTAAAATAGACCAATTGTTCGACAAGTTCCAGAAGCCTGTACAAACATTTCTGATTTCTCTCCCAGCATTGAGTGTCACCTTCGGAATCTCCGCGGAAAAGATAGTTCTTCCCTACGTAATCTCATATCTTTGAAACTTTTTTCGCTGGTTTCTGGAAATCCTCGGATACAGAATCACATACGATGAATAACATGCAAGTCATTTTATGGGGAGGATTCTTCGTCCTTGTAGCATTTTTTACTTCTGGCATCGTCTTTGGTAACTATTTTTACAATCAGGCCTCGATTGGACATTAAAGGCTGTCAGGATGGGCACCACTCCAAGTGACCTTAGAAAAGGAAGGATTCTTCGCTGATCGCTGCGATCCAAATTCATCACATGAACACATATGTCCAGAGCAGGTCCACTTTGTATGATCTCTCCGTTTCTGATTGATTCAGGCATACATGCTGAATTTAGTGTTCACCATCGCTGTGATCGTCTGCACAACTGCCTCATTTCCAGCTGGCATCCTATTGGACATCATCGAAGAAAGGAAGACAGCCTTGATAGGCTGCATTCTGATGTTACTGGGATGTTTAGGGATGTCAGCAGCTGCCATCACGAGTGAGTATGTTTGTTCATGACCAAACTTTTTTATCGCAACTGAATCCATGCAGCAAGGCCATTCTTATTGTTTGCGTCCTATGGTGTTTTAGCCCTGTCGACCCCACCCATCTTTCTCTCTGTTCTCAGAACGACGAGGTGATGACGTCATCAAATGAGCCTCTACAATTGTAGATTGATTGTGGAACAGATTTTTCCCCGAGAAAAGTGTACACCTTTTGGTGTCTCTCTACAACTCTGCCTTTGATGCAAGTGTCCTCGTTTTCGCCGTTTTCAAGGTGAGTAATCAGAATTTTCAGAGAAATCTTTTTGGAAATTTCATCGAATATTCGCAGGAGTTGTACGAGGGTTTGGGTGTCAAGCTTTCTTATATGTTTGGGTTTTACGCAGTGATCCCAGCAGTTGTGGCGGGAAGCGCCTATTTTTGGCCTGTCACTGCCAAAACATCAATAAGCCTACCAGAGGACTCTGAAAAATCTGTTCAAAATGATCAGAAGCCACAAGAGAAGGACTCTTCATGGTCAGAAACATGGAAGAAGGTGAGCCACCAAATCTCGCGTTCTTTCTACAACGTTGTAGATGACCTCTCCGGTTTACGCAGCATTACTCATCTACAACTGCATAAATATGCTTTGGATCAGCTCTTTTATTGGGTCAGTAGAACTACAATGGAAATCCAAATTAGGATCCACAGACGGTAATTTTTGCTTACCGAGTAGGATCACGGTTATAAACGCGCAACAGGGTTAAGACTGGTCCACATCTTTGGATTCGTTCTGCCGCTCGGACTTCTTGCGGGTCCAGTGGTGGGGGTGGCTTTGAAATATCTCCACACCTGGAGGGGATTCCTCGCTCTACAACTGCTTCTACTTCTGAACGCAGGGCTCA
Organism: Protostelium mycophagum; assembly: GCA_002081555.1. Lineage (NCBI taxonomy): Eukaryota > Evosea > Variosea > Protosteliida > Protosteliaceae > Protostelium > Protostelium mycophagum. The sequence continues at coordinate 136,535 of KV921028.1, read as the reverse complement.
ATTTCGTCCCAAACTTTAACGTTCAAATATTCAATTTTGTGCTGTTCACAGTGTGCAGAGCTTTTTATTATTCACTCTTGGCAGATTTTACCATTGACTAGTGAGTTTATTTATTTGTATTTATTTATTTCAAAATAAATTTTGAATTGAAATTGATTGACTCAGCTACGGCTTCGAATCTTTTGGGAAGCTTTTTGGCTTTCTACAATTGAGTGCTGGGCTTTTTGGACTATTACAATCGGTCATCATCACCCTGACCGTCTCGACTTTTCGCGGAGATTTCATGTTCTACAACACACTTCAGATCGTATCGCAAGCCCTTCTCCTCGGATTTCCAGTTTTGCTTTGGAGGATAGAAAAGAAGAAGGCCACCTCCACATCTTACGCATCATTAGAGAATATAGACTCTTGAGTTTTTTTATTTTCTTATGCTGTTGCGGAACCACATATCCCAAGCCGTGATGTCGCAGATCTGTCATTATTCGATGACGAATTTGGAGTGAAGACATTTCTTCTCAGATGTCATGGGATTTTCAATCACATGTCATACGGTGACGCGAGACACACGATTTGCGCAACCCAGATCTGGAATCATCAGCAACATCATGGCTCTGAAAAAGAGGTCATCTTGGAGTTGTATCAAACTACAATATTGATTTATCGCAGATCTCTTCCAGATGACGAGCCATCTTGGATGGAACGCTTTCGTGGACTTTCACAGAGCACAAACACTGTCGTACCTCTATCTGACCCTTCGTTTCAGCGCTCTCCCCTCGAAACAGACACAAGAAGCAATAATCCACCCATTAGAACCAACGATCGCAAGAGCAGGAGACATCACTCTCTCGAGATCATTTCAGAGGTGATGAGAACCTCAGAACTTTGACCGTTTGAGTGATGATCCACAGGAGTCTCTTCACGAGCACATGAAGAATCTGACCGTGCAACGTAACTTGGAGCGTAATCTTGTCCCGGCGATATCACCAGATTGGACAAACACACCAAAGGGCTTTTAGTAAAAAACCATATAATTCTTCCAATGCCTATGCGACAAAATATCAAAATCATTGTGTGATGAATAAAGGGTCCTTCAATAAAACCAGGCTCCATGCCGTGGCCATCTCAACGGACAGATCGCACTCATCCATAAATACCATTTATTTGTTTTGGATCATATATGCTCCCGTATATTCATTATCCTCTAAGTCTATTCTCAAAAATCACATCAGCAGCTCGATGGAGCCTCTCTCTTTTTCGTCCAGTCTCAAAAGGCTGCTCAGTTTACTCCGAAACTCCGGAGATACGTAATTAACGTGGTCGCCCGGCAAGGGTACCGAAGTCACGTGATCTTCGTATGGGTGGCCTTTTCCGCGAATGATCTGTGACAGATTGTATGGAAATTCGCCGAAAAGTAGCGCGTAGACGACCACCCCCAGAGCCCAAGTGTCTGTTTGTGTGGCATAATGAGGTTTTCCTCTGACGATCTCTGGTGCGAGGTACTCGAGAGATCCACAAAACTCAGAGATTGGCAGTTCTTTTCGGGGGTCGAAGAAAGATGCAAGGCCGAAATCGATCAGAATGGCCTCATTTCTCTCCACATCGAGCATGATCTACGAAAATGAACATGATGGAAAATGTTTAAAAATCCACCACCGTACATTTTCCAGCTTGACGTCTCGATGGATGATACCAGCTCGGTGACAGCTCGACAGAGACCTTGCGACCGATCTCATCAGCGTCTTCACGTCCACCTCTTTTAGAGGGTTGAAATTTCTGGACTCCATCAGAGAGAATAAGTCCAAGCCTCTGATGCGATCAAAAACTAAAAACTGCTCATGATCAGTAAGCTTTTGCATTGTCAGACTCACAGTGGCGTCTGTTGTATGAAAGTGATCTAGATAGGGACAGATCCCCGCAATGCCACACAATCTCTCATTCGCCCTGACCTCATTGTCGATACGGTGTTGTCTATTCTTCTTGATCCTCTTAATGATGACCTCTCCTCCTCGTATCTGGTCGATTGCAGCGAAAAGGACACCGTTTGAGCCCTGATTGACTGCGGTGATGATCGAGTAACCAGCGACCATCGCCTGTTGCATCTAGTGTGTTCTTGTTTATATATCTTTAAGAATGTGGAATTGACGCCTTTCTGTCAGCAACACTTCATATATCACAGGCGGTAGTAAACGTGCACTTCCTCGTGAAAATGAGGAAACACTTTAAATTGTTAAAAAATGATCGAAACACACGGTTTATCTCTCGGAGATCTGTCTTTCTATGCTGAAGAGTTCCACACAATGCGGAAATAGCTCGATGGAAGTAGTTTAGATGCTGAGATTCGACCACTTAAGACACTCAAGCAGTAGTTCAACCGAACGCAACCACAAAATCATGCAGAAAGACTTCAGGATTGTATCTCCGCGGTTCTCGGCATGGAGCAACAGGAGAAGTATGTTCTTGGAACTATTTCAGGCCCTCTCTGGTGTACGAAGGTTAAAAGTAGCCTTAAAGTCTCTTAGTCTTTATGTCCACCGTTTCGGCATGCCCCAGCCCCGAAATGTTTTGGTTGCACAATCGCTCTGGCCCCGCAGTGATTTTTGTACTCGTTTCCATTTGCATGATCGACCTCATTTTCGCCTGTTCTCTGAGGATGTCGTGCCTTTGCCTCTTTATGATCATTCCAGGCAAGGTTGCACACAGATAGAATTCTTCTGAAAATTGCATTGCACCCACGTGATTTCCTGATCTTCCCGCCAAAAAGAGGAGTCTTAACGTCTCTGGCATCGCCTTGTGAATCCGTTTGGGGGTCATCTTCGTCCAAACAATCTGTTCATTCGATCTGATTGTGATGTCTTGGAAGTGGCAGATCGCGCTCTTTTTCAAATTTTGAATTTCCCGCCTTTTTGATGGAGCATCTGTAGGGGTCGCACCGTCTATCCCCAAAACTCTCACGATCCATCCTGGTCGCAGTCCTCTGAGCAGCACAGGAGTATTCCGGGGGTCATCGCTTCCCCTGATGATCCTCCCTCTACACTGATAAGCGGCGACCGGACTTATTTGTATTTTCGGTACTTCTATGTCTTGTCTCTCATCCCTTGGCTTGCGAGCTGGCATTCTCTTTTGGAAATGTTGGAAATGGTCTGGGTGGTGCAAGAATATATATTTCCGTGGGCCCTCTTTCCCAATCGCTTTTAACACGAAACGCCAAAAATTTGGCCATCTTGGCACTCTGAAACGATCGTTTCGATCGCTTGTCTTTGTGATGATGTGGTTTATTGCTCCTCATCTTTGTTAATCCTCAACTTAAATTCTGCATAAAGCAGAATATTCATTGTGTTTTTAAGGTAATTTTCTAACAAAAATGGAATGTTCACAGTTAAATTTTTAAGATGATTCGCTTTGTATTTCTTTGCAGGAAGTACCCATTATTTTCTGTGAGCTTCAGCTTTTGTATCGATGAGGGCTGTTGTACAACTATGAGTTTGAGAGTTGAGAGGCGCTGCGCAGAAACCAGTGTAATAACTGAAGGCATGATGATGATGTGTGCATTCAATTGATCGATAAGACATTACCATTGAAATTAATTGTAGAAGAGGTTTCGTTTTGAAAAAAATTTATTTTACCTTTCTCTCAATGCCAGCGAAGAAACGCAAAAAGTCGCAAGGTAAAATCCTGATTTGAACACTATTGAAAACGCTTAGACAATGCAAATACAAAAAAGATACTTGCAAAGATAGAGCAATTGCAGGAAAATTTCAAAGAAGATGATCTGTGTGATTTGCTGGTGCTGCCAAAGACAAAAGAATGGTGTAACTATGTATTTCTCGGCTTCATCTACCCTCTGGCAGTGAAGATACTCAAGCAGACGATCCCAACCACTCCAGAAGGAGCCACAAGATTCTTTGATATCATGCTCACTTGGCTCGACAACATCCCAGCAAAGCCTGAGTATTTGGTATTGGCTCATGTAGATCGCTTTGATTGAATTATAGAGGTCAAGCCTCACTGATGTATTTCTTCATGCGGAGGGATGTGATTTGGAAATGGCTAGGCCAAACAACATAGAAACATCAAAATTGGAGGATATTCCTGAATTCATCGACAAATCTGACCATGTTCACTTGGGATACATTTTCAATTATATACAACATTGGGATTTCGCAGCCATAGATTTCATCAAGATACTTGTAGAGGATATTCCCAAACATCAGAGGTCCTCAGCACTATCAGGCATTAATTTAGGCAATTTGATCAGATTCTTTCTCGAGCCGCCGGTAATTTCCAAATGTGACCGAGCTCCTGAAGCGGTTGGAAAAACAAGTTATGAGCTGCCACATTCCATCTCAGACGAAGTCTTTTCGTACGAAGTCGAGTGGAGTGATGGATGTCGCTCTATTCACGAGCAGGGAGAGCTGGTCTTGATGAGAAGAGATCCAAAGGCATTGATCTCAGAACTAGCACAGACGGAAGACGTTTTAAACAAGATGATACAGGTGACGTCATCATTGAACTTGTGGACATGAACAATTTTTATATTTTGTTTTCTTAATGTCAACACGATGTAACATGATCAGGTGGCGAGAAGCTACAAGCCAACAAGTAATTTTGACCAAGTCAAAGAGAACTTCTTCACTTTGCTGTGGCAGACTAATTTTCTAGACATACATCGTGATCTGTCCAAATGTCCACTGCTCGATGAGATCATCCCAAAAACAGATTTCGTCACTAGAGTACTGCGAGCCTGCAATAAAGTGGACTGCGGAGAATTCTCCTGGAACATGGGCTATTGGATTATAGAGGCCATGGCTTCCATGTCAGAGGACAACCGGGATCAAACATTTGAGACAGCATACAAACACCTGCGGCGAGGCAAGAAGAGTCACGACAACATGAACATCTACATTCTATCAAAACACCAAGAGAAGTGGCAGGCATTCTGCCAAGAGCACGCGATTGAGGGGATGGCAAGCCAAGGGAGGGAGGAGTCAAGGTCAGTTCGTCTACAACGAGCCGAAAAAATGAATAAAATCCAGATATGTTTATCCGGAAGATGTACAGCCGACAATTGCGGCAAGATTAGAACACATCACAAGAGTCAAAGAATCTAAAAAACCAGAGAGGGACGAGATGTACCAAGCTCTATCCAAAGTTGTCCACAAGAAGATGAAAAAAAGGATGGTGGCGGACGACCTCGAAGCCGAGGTGGGTCGGCTCGTTGTAGACGCCCGAGATGACGTGTCTGTCAGATCGCGGAGCTTGATTACAACATTGAGGAGATGATGAGAAGGCGGGAAAAATTGCTGGAGTTTCGGCCAAACACGAGCGACAGTCCTTCGGAGGAAGAAGACGAAGAGATATCTCTTCAGAAGTTGTACGCCGAAACCAAAACAGAACATGATATCATAGAAGAGGAAGAAGAGAGGATGTTGGAAGAAGATGCTAATTATAGGAGCATTCTGTCTACAACGATTCAGAGCATCACAGTTCCCCAGGTGAATTGAAGATTCGATTTGAATTTCCGCTGAAATTTCAGGTCGCGAAAATTCTTACCGAAGAGATGTTATCACAAGAGAGCATAGATACGTAAGTGTCATGCTGACACATGTGACGTCATGATGACGTCTTCATAGTTTTGTGCAGAATGAGGTCGATGGAGCAGCGCTCATGAACTTGGATCAGGATACGATGATTGACGATCTACAAATCGATCCGATCGAATGCGACAAAATCAGGACCATTGTGGATAAGTGAGTTTTGCACTAGTGCAGGATCATCATCTTTCTGATGATCTCAAGGTTGGTGAAGCGGGACACTCTAAATTTGAAACACGTAAGATTCTCTTTGAAAATAGACAACAAAAAGAAGCAAGTACATTGGGTGTATCAAAATTTATTTGCAATTTTGTGCAAGCAGACACACATCTGCTGTAGTCATTTGTGTTGGATTGTGCTTTGTATTTCGCGGCACAGCACGGATTAGGTTTAATTAGGCATTTTTCCGGCATATTTTTATGGTGGCTTGCCGCAATACACTCAGCAATTCATTATTAATACAAATAAAAATAAAATCATCATGCGTGGTGACAAGGAGGCAGGCAAAGATGTGGACAAATGCTCAAGTGATAGAATGGATGTCCACAATTTTGACGGAGAATGAATACAACGACACGATAGAGAAGATCATCTCTTCAGATGTACAGCATTCAGATTTCACCATAATCTCCATCTAAATCGTTATAGATCACTGGAGAGGATCTTGTGCACTGCAACACAAGCTTCTTAAAGAGATGCGGAATACACTCCCTTCCTATGAGACAGAAGATCGTTCAAGCCGTTAAGAAACTTCTTGCACAGACAAAGCCACCAAAACAAGACTTCATCTGTCCGATCTCGCAAGAATATTTCAAAGATCCCGTTGTTGCAGCAGATGGACATACATACGAGAGGAAGATGATCTTGGATTGGATGGAAAAGAAGATGACGTCACCGATCACGAATGAACCATTGGAACACAAGAATCTTGTACCCAATCACAGAATGAAGTCAATGATGGCGTTAATAAAAGAGAAAGGTTAGATTTCAAGGAAAAAAATATATGACCCCTGAGTGACTTGAACACCCAACCTTCCGATCTGGAGTCGGATGCACTGCCATTGTGCTAAGGAGCCTTGGTGTCGGATGGCAAAATTTGTGAAATTAATCAAAGTTCTTAAGATAACGCTGTATTTTTATGTTTTCTGCATACCATTTCGCTTGCAATAGAATTCGTCTAAATCGATATAAATACCCTGTAGATGTCTCCTTCCGCTTGAATCAAAACTTGTGCGTCCATGAAGCATCCTCCGGTTGTTAAATGTCGAGATCTTTGCAGTCAGTCCTCTGCAAACAAAAGTAGAAAAGCTCACCTCACCAGGTCGCATTTGATACTCCAAGGTCATTTCTTTTCTTCTGGTGATCTACAACGAGTCAATATTGAATATAATTTGATATTGTTCATTTGTACAGATGTACAAGACATGATAAATAGGCCACCTCTGTAAACGCTGCTACCGCACGGTAATAATCGAGTACTTTATCGTGCGGAACGGAGATGGTTCCCCCAAATTGCGGCGAGTAGTTCACACCGGTCACGTGACCATAAGGTGAAACTTCAATGATGTTCTTCTGGAATCTCTTGTGGTGTTCTTTGCCCACTTTGTGAAAGGTGGTCGGAACTTGCGTCAGTATCTGTCAATCATGAGGTTCTTCTTTCAGAGATTGTCACATTCACAGCGACAATACAAATAAAATGTACCTCAAAGAGTTCGCTGTTCTGATCCCTCAACACCTCCGCACACTTGAACGCGTCCATAAACGTGGACAGGCCTCCTTTTGCTTCAGATACAAGACAATGCAAGAACTGTAGTCCTGGAGGTGCTTCATAGTATCTGTCGACGTCACGAAATTTCTCGACGTAAAATGTGACAGATCTCACAGCAAGTCCATGTGTGGATCCAAAGCGGTGGAAGTGTAGGCGATGTTGGTGGCATCAGGAATGCTGACCACATCGAAGATCGTGCCGTACATGGTCTCCCTGGGATGTGCAATTCTTCTCGCCAGTTTCTCCACCTTGTACACGTCATCACAATCTACAACTACACCCCTTATTTTTTGTTGTTGTAATAGATCATTTTAATCATATTTTTTATATTAATTTGAAATGTGAAAGTTCAAAGAATATTATTCCTCACCGTTCCTTCGGTGACAGGACTGTCTATAATTTTACATAATCCATACAATTGTAGATGGTCGAGCCAACTCTTCAGGCCGCTTTGGGAGCTCATCACCTTTGGAGGTGAATTAATATCCTTTTTTCATCTGGGATGTCATACAATCGCAACTGACCTCATCGAAGGTAAGAGTGGGTACAACAAATTCTGAGCCCTTCCATGTCTTCACATCAGTACAAGCTCTCTTCTTCAATGATTCTGCATCATATGAATTGTCTCTCAGCCATGCGAGACTATAATCTGAATGGTGCCCATCCTCCCATTCAACTTTGATACGCCCATCTTCTTGTGTGAAATGAGTTGGGCTGACAGAGAGGGGGATGTCTGCAGGGTTATACAGTTTCTGTCCACTGGTAGGATGAACACATTTTGCGCACTTGCAGTGATCTCGAAGCCAAACATTGTGGAACTAGATTAATCAGTTGGTAGTTACGCTTACCAATAATTACCTTTATCTTCTGATCTTTGAAGGCAATCTCGGTTTCATTAGAGCCAAGATTCTGCCTGAGGTCAGGAAATCAATCATCCGTGAGATTCTTACTGATAGAAGTGGCGAAGAACTTATTCGTTTGATAGGCACTTGAATGATATTGGTTTTGATAAAAGACCCTCTCTTGAGCAGATGTGCCTGCATCATGTCTGGTATGATCGGAGAATTGACTTTTTCACAAATTTCCGGACTGTTCCAAGAACACTTTGGGCAGCCCAAACAAAACAAATCATGAGTGTGACGATCAAGACAGAGAAGGAGGATAATGGAAGGTTAAAAAGAGTTGCTGCTACACTTCATAAGTGAGACGTGAAACAAACTGGTTCGATTGTATAATCAATCAACAGATCATTTTTGGAGGACCCAATGATCAACTACACTTTTGGCAGAGGGAGAGGAGAGAATGACGCCAATTTCCTGGAAAAGCACGAGTACAATCTGCAGACTTACGCTTGGATAGCCTCAGAGTCAGATAGTGATTTCGTTGAGATCAACGGTAGGTTAATTGAAACGTACATAAAGCAGCTCTGATCACTAAATATCCAAGATTATGAGGGAGTGGCTATCTTTATGAAGCCTGGCACAAAGGTGAGTTTTGCATGTGTTGGAATCTAACAACTCAAGCTTGATGCGCCCGTGCCTATCTTAAAGACACTAATTCCGGTTTTGTGGTATGTCGGATTCAAGTTTCTATACCGATCTCTCAATTATGCTTCGACCATCGACCCTATCAAGGAAAAGTGAGTTCCTTCTTACCAACAACACGTCGAAACATCGACGCCCTCGATGGTAAAAATGATTCCTCTGATCACTTCTAGATATACTGCATCCAGGCCTTTTTGGTATTGTTTTTTCACTGCCACAGCACCCGAGCACCAAGGCAAAGGCCATTGTAGAAAGATCTTCTTAGAACACCTGAAGATAGCTGATGAACAAGGTAATTATTCTACAAAGCATAACACGTGGCAGGGTCAAAGTGATATATTGAAGCAGCAGACATGTGAACAAAAATAATATTAAAAGTATATTAAAACAAAAATAGCCGTAATTTCCAAACCCAAATAATACTGCAGAGCAGTATAAACACAAAGAACCACGCGTGCCGCTGTACATTGTCTTCCAAATTAATCTTATTAGGTCTTCCCTTCTGGCTTGAAGCCACCACCCCCAAGTCACGTGATATTTACACTCGTTTTGGTTTCAAGGTGCGTTGTAGATGGTCTCTCTGTCAACATTAAATACATGCCAATACCCATGTTATATCGTGATGAGGTCAACAAAAGCTATCCTGAAAAATATAATAATATCTTTGGTCTTTAAATCAAACATTTTCGCGCCTCTTTTCAGTTTCAAAAACACCAATACATTTTTTCAGATATTTGTCGACATTATTTAGGTCGTCGAAGAGGTGAAGTTTGGTGAGGGTGTTGTAAACGAAGAAGGTTACCCTGATGGAGAATTGAAAGGCGTATCAGTATATGCCATGATCAGAGAGCCGAATGCAAAATAAAATTATTATGGTAAATCGCACGTTGATATCACGTTAATTGCCGGCGTTACCGCATCGGATGTATATATAAAGTATTTAAAACTCCAGAGGTTGTTTTAACTAATGTACTATAGTGTCTAGAATAGTATGATTCACTCAGACTCTTTATCCGTGTGTCCCTGTTGACTGTCTGTGGCTCGCGATTTTGTGAATTTCATTGCGGTGATAAAATTGTTCTTGTCAGACAAAACCTAAAAAATAATCAATAATAATTATTACTTCTTTCCCTTTTGATATATTGTTCAAATAAATTCTCATGAAATCCTAATCATTTGGAAATATGTCACCTCAGGATCCCTCTGCATATTTCTGCGTCTGTTGTCCACCATCTGGAACAAATGCATGCACCAGTAGTCATAATTGCAAATGTTTAGTTTCTTGGCCCTCTCATTCAGCTCGTATAATTTCTTGTTTAGGCAGCAAGGCGCAAGGACCATCCCAAAAATCTATAAAATACATTAAAAAATGCTGTAATGCAAAGAAAAAATTTCCAAAATGTTGGTGGTAAAAATAATCAAAAAATAATCATAAAATAATATAATCAAAATGGCACAAAAGAGTTCGTCACGAGGGCTTCCCAAGTGGTCTCCCACCTTAGTACTGGCCTCGCTCAGACACGCTTGACTTCGCAGTGCGGCAAGGGATGCGGTAGACTGTGTCGATATGAACGAACCCGAAAACATCCCCCTTTCTACACAAACGGATGTCGCCGAAATAATAAAATCTATTATTGCGTTGTAGATGAAAGTTCAATAAAAAATTCTTCTTGCACAGTACAATTGCATAAATGTGACAACAGAACAATAAAAAACAAACCTCTTCGACCGTATTGTAAGTATTCACAAAATCTATGGATAATTGCCCACACAGATGTGTCCCCAGCATGATGCCGATTTTACCTCTTAATGTGTCGGCGATCCACTGTGTGAATTTTTTGCTATGCACGTCCATATACACCATCTCTATATTGGGAAGGCTCTTTAAATGACTGGCACAAATAAATGAGACGTTGTAAATGGTCATGTGATGCACAAAACATAACGTTTGGAACGATTAGAGGAGGTTGATTTCCATCCAAAAGAAAAATATTGAAAAATGCAAAAAAACTGACGAAAAAACTGACCTGACGTTCATGTATTCATCGGCGTCCACCATCTTGATCTGTAGCTCTGGAAATTTAAATGTGAGGAGTGTAGATGCATAGCCTTTGCCAGAACAGATGTCCAAGAGGACAACCTGTGGTGTCTGAACTCCCAACTCATGATGGTGTGTATTGATCTCCCTCAATATCTTTTTGACTTGTTTATATACCCCGTATGACTCTGTCATCTCTTTCTGAGTATGTTAAGAACAGAATACGTGATCAAAATGGGATGTCACCTTGATCGCTTTATGATTTAAGAAGGACCAGAAATTTGGATCTGCTCTGATCTGTGGCACAAAAGGTTGAGAAAGCCATTTTCTGAGGTATAAATGTTCACCATTTAATTCTTTCTCTAATGCAAAATCAAACACCCTTTTTAGATTGATGTTCACTTCTTTATCACGCTGTAACTGTACGATGATGAGAAATGAGCTTATACACTATGTCGGTACCTTCTCGAGACGATTAGCCTCCTGCCTCTGCTTCTGTTCCTCTTTCTGTTTGACAATATCTTCCATCAGCTCTGGATGTTCTAGTAAGTGCTGTTTCCTCTCTCTCCTCTTATCGGCCCATGTCTTCTTCGGTTTCGGTTGTCTTTGGTCTTTTCTTTGTCTCAGGTGGGTCGGTCCAGATGGAGAGGGGTCTTGAGAGGTCGCATTTTCTTGTCTCTCGTGTTGATCATTTTGGGGTTGATCGTTCATGTTGTGGCCCGAAAAATCGCGGAACGGGAAAAAATGATTGTAAATGAGCTCATTCTTTGTGTTACCTCGTCCAGGGAGGGCACAGTTCCCTTCTCTCCCATTCTATAGCCTTTCTATAGACGGAGTCCTTTCGTGCAGAAGATCGCCACTATTCATTTGAACTCTTGAACGTTACGCCTAAACATGGATCTCACCTCCCTCACTCAAGGAGTTAAGAGTCTTCTCTCTGAAGTATTGAGCGTCATACATCTTGATTGAAAGATTGACGGATCCAGAATGATAGTTCCTCCATATCATTGAATAGTAAAGCACAAGAAGGAACAGAGGAGAACAAAGCTATTCCAAATAGTACTTCTGACAAAAAGAGTGAGATGCTTTTTATATCATTGATCTGACACAATACAGAGGAAGGGAATCAGAGACGTAACCAACCCAGACAGAAGAAGAGCGAAAGCTCTCCTGTGAACAAAAACAACCAGAATCAAAATGGTAAGAGCGAGACAAACATCGCTCAAAAGCCTGCCGTCGAGGCGACCACTCCGACAGCAGGTGACTTTCACACATTATCCTACAAAAGACATTATTTTGATTAGAGTCCAGATGGACTAGCCGCTCAAAACCAAGAACCCCTGAGCATGCGCACGGTTCGTACTCATCTCCATCCTCTTTTGATTAAAACAGCTCCTGATGAAACAATTGGAATATTATTTCTCAGACGAGAATCTGCAGCGGGATAAATTCTTGGAAAAAGAGGCAGAAAAAGACGAGACCGGACAGGGCTATATTTCTTTAGAGGTCTTGGCCACCTTCCAGAGGGTCAAGAGATTCACGAAAGAAGCCGATTGCTTGGAAGAGATAAGGTGATTTATTTATGAATGATGGAATGGGATGGTGATTGATGGAACAAGGGCCGCCATTCGTGAATCGACCATCATCAAATTGAGCAAGACCGGGGATAAGGTGTGTTTTCATTCATTTTTATGACCAATTGTGCAGAATTTACAATCATGTTTAGTTTTCATATGTTAATGTCTTAAAAGTATTGTGGTGTGCCACAACAATAGAACAGAAGGCGTACAAAATATTTTCCCTCACGCACACACATGACCTTCGGCTTTCCATTCCGGCAAAGCTGGGTGATATAATCAAGTTTTTTATAGACATTGAAGTTATGACTTTCATCATCTCCATGAGCATGATCATCATTTTGACGATATGAAGGTTAAGAGGATCATACCCTTCCATTTCCCCTTGAGCGAAGAGCAGCGCGAGAGAAAGACAATCTACGTGCGCTATCTACCCAAACACAGTAACCAAGAGTCTGTCAAGGGGATCTTTGGCATCTGCGGGGTCATCAAAAGGATAGACATACCTGTGGAAAAGAAGAGTGGAGAGATCAAAGGCATCGCGTTCATAGAATTCGACAGCAGAAAGCAGGCGAGAAAAGCGATCGCATATTTCAGTGACAGAAACAATGATTTTTTCAAGCTTGGAATGAGGGTCAGCCAGTACACTAACAGGAGCGCTTCTGGGGTAAATTTACAATTTTATTTATTTTTTTGATATTCTGTCAGAATTTATTGTTTTCCTTTCAACTGTGAAGAATTAAAAAATATAGCACTGTTTTCGAAAAAAATTTGAAAAAAATTCCTGGAAATTGATTTTAAAAAGGTGACGTCACCCGAAGCAGCAAACAGTCCCATCACTTCTCCGCAGCACAGGTATCTGCAACACCAATATCACCATGGTGACCACCCTGCCATGAACTTGTCCGCGCCTCAGCACAATGAGCAGCAGGAGCAGTTGATAAGCCCCAGGGGAAATAACCATGGCAACCATGGAGAAGGACATGCCAACTCTGTATATGATGGAGCACCAACTTTCAACTATTCTAAACAAGACAAGAGAAAGAGAAGGTCGCTTTTTTTTTTTTTATATGAAGATTTCATACCAAATTTTTTCTTCCAGAAAAATTATTGTTTGAAATTATTTTTGTCCAAAAAAACAAAAATATACAGCGAAAAAATTTTAAAAAATGTTGAAGGACGACAGAGGCTCCGGACCAAACGAGGCAGTCCACAACGCCCCCACCAGCGCAGAAAGACCGCGTCTTCAGCTGCGACCACGCAGCGTATCTGAAGCATCCCCACTTCACCACAGCGGCATCTCGCCTTTGAGACAGCCAAAGGGCCCAGATGGGACGAAAGGTTTTCCCATGGGAAGGGGAAAATTCATATAAAGTGACAGTGTCTTTCTGATTCAAAGAAATTTTGGCGGTTAGGAATCACGGTAACTACCGTGACCCGAGTGCTACTATTGGTAAAAATCGTAGTGGTTTTGATCAGCGATTATAAAGCTGTGGGTGCCAGACCCCATCTTGGCTTCAGTCCTCTGTTGGACTGGGGTTGATGACAACACCAGACCTCTATATTTCAATTACAATGGTCTTTCTCTTTTATAAATGCCACCAATGACTTGATTTTGGTGGCTTTGTCTGTGCAAGACGTTTCTTAACGGCTTGAACGATCTTCTGTCTCATAGGAAGGGAGTGTATTCCGCATCTCTTTAAGAAGCTTGTGTTGCGGTGTACAAGATCCTCTCCAGAAATTTATAACGATTCAGACGGAAATTTTAGGTGAAGTCTGAATGCTGTACATCTGAAGAGATGATCTTCTCTTTCGTGTCAAGAGGATCCACCAAATTGGATTTGGATCAAAATGCGATGATTGATGATCTTCATGATCCAAATCCACTCCCCACGATGATTTATGCCACGTCGAAAACTATCCGTAGAAATGTATCATTTGTCAGCCCCACTTGGCCGCTATGATTTAAGACAACCAATGCAAATGACTTTTGTACTGCGACGCATGGTTCAGGTGTCAACAACGTGGGTGACGCTTTCAGAAGAATAGTGTGTTTCTCTCGAGCAAGAAGTCAAGATCATATCACGTGATCAGTTTATTGATGGCAATGCGCCAGCTCTGGTTTCCGCACCACACCGGTTCTTGACGCAACCTCCTCGACTGACCGAACAACTTCTTCCTCAACTTTATGATGGCCTGTAACCTAATTTAGCTGTGTCGTGACGCAAAAACAATGTGACGATGATGAAGGATAGAGAGGTGCGTACACTTGACTTACTTCTGGTTTGCTCTGTGCAAGCTTCTCTAAGAAGACCTGATTCATCCTCTTTGTCTTCAGCTTAGAACGACAGTACATTTCTTTCTGGCTCGTCGGACCTCTTATGAGACCTCTATAATATTTGGAGGGTGACGCAATCGCAAATGCACAAGAAGTTTCTTCACTGCCATAGCGAAGCCTGTATTACGTGATGTGGGCGGGTATCTACACAGACCCACCACAAACTGAGACATAATACCCGCGGTGCGATGAACGGATGCCGCGCACTTGTGTAGTGTGAAACAAACCAAGACGTAGAAGTTGTGAAAGGAAGGTATCAAGCCATCATAGATTGGACAGGTGTTTACTCACGTGATGGATCCATGTGTTGTGCAGGCGGTTCTCCGTGGGAGTTTTCTCGGAGGTATTGTCAATATTGGCATCAAAGAAGTGCGCAATGGTTTTTTCTGAAGGTCCACTTTAAGGACGACATTCTTCTAAAAAGTTGACAATGGTGATTTAAGTTTATCAATTCTTGAAGACCTTTGGTATGATATAAAAAGGAAAGATGATGAAGAACATCATCGCCAAGATGGCAAGGGTGATCACCACTTTTGTGGTCTGGCTTCTAGTCTGCCTGCCCCTCTTTGATGCGGCTTCCAGATAGCTGATCCCTGTGTCGTTGTAATTCTGGAACGAAATATTTTTGAGTTGCTAGATATAGAATACCTTTAGGACTGAGGATGACAAAAGTGGTGAAGTCTGGGTTCTCTGTTGATGCGGACTCTTCGCTCTCCACATTATTCCTCGTTGTAGATGTATTCTTTTCTTTTTGTATATTTCTTATCTGCGTTGTAAACGTGCGTTCTTTGCTCAAGGAACTCAGCTGTTGCAGTGCTGTGCTATCAGTCTGAGCCACATTTAGATTCCAATTATGTATGGCACACCATCACGCTACGCTACTGTTTGTGTTTCTTCTTCACAATAAAATAAATTTCAAAATAATGAAATAGTTAGTTAATTCCTGTCGCTCACTTTTGTAGAACTTCTATGTATGAGCTGAGGTCCCTGTACAGCGAAGATGAGCTCATCTTTGATCATGTTGTCGAACACTGACTGTTCCGGGATTAGTCTCTTCACGGAGCAGAAGGCAGTCAGCTGATGTGCGAGTTCGTGGTAGCTTTGAGGTAAGATCGTGTTTTGATTCAACCAGAATAGTGTCTGTTCTGAATCAATAATGGAGTGGACATCGGCCTCACCTTTACACAAGCTTGAAGGAGATCGTCAATATTCGAGACAGATGTGGCCTGCCAAGAGTTCTTAAACAACTTTTCCTTCAGCTCAGGTGTGCTCTCGATCACTTGAGATGGATCAGCTTGAGAGATGTTGCTTCTGTGGTAAAGGACTTCTTTGCTGTCGTCATTAACAGTGATCCACTTCTAAAAACAATTTGAATTTCTCAGAATGTGGTGTCACTACCTGAAGCTGCATGTAGGAGATGATGTCTTTGGGCGAAACATAACGGTTGAGGCTACAGTGTGGGCTCATTCCTTCTAAAAATTGCCTTTTCGTGATTGGTTTATGATTACCCTCTTTGATCTGAGGAGAGATTAAATCTCTGGTCTTACATCACAGACGATCTGACCTTGTCATATAACCAGCGGAGCGTGAGCTCTTTCGCGACAGTCATCTGGAGTTCTTCAGGTGTGAGCTCATCGTCTGAGAACTCGTCGAAATCGTCAGAAGTGAGATCTTTGAAGGTCTGTTGAGACATGAGGCAATTTTGAGTTTACAACGATTTTGTTTATAAGATGTTGTAGATTCCGTTATGGCAATTCTTTTCATTGCATAACATAACATATAACATTCCTGCAGCAATAGGTTCACATCAAACTGTACTGCAAAGAGTAAATCGGTATTGGAACATCGTCGATTAGATTTCATGTGTGCACGAATTATATAATTTTGAATTTTTTCTTGGTTCAATATTGAACAAATTTTCACCATTGGAGGTGGCCTCAAAGGGTTGTGACCTCCAGGCACTGCAAGCTCAACCATCACCAGACCGCGTATCACGTAGTTACCGCGGTCAGGAATTGCGCCTCTTGGAATAAATTTTGGAGTTTATTCCATGATTGTAGATTGACAGGAGATTGGTGATCTCCACAGATCACGCCTGTATTGAGGCATGATGCTGTCCCTACCTCGTTGTGTACAGAGGGCACACTGTAGCACACGTCCATTTTCTTTCATACCAAGGATCTCACTCCTACGACCAACACCCATCTCCAAAAATGTTCATCTCAACACTCGCCCTTCCTTATTGATCCAGCAGAAACGATTTATGTCAACAAAGGATAGCGATGTTCAGAACCCATCAACAAAACCACCCGTCTATGAGAGGAATCCCGCCCAGGAGCAGATATGGAGAGAGTTGCACAGAATGGGCAAAGAAATCGTCCATGTGGATAAAGAAACAGGCAGAATCACCACTTTGGAGTTTGATGGAAAATCAAGTCCCAAGTTAGTTAAAGATAAGAGGTGGACACCAGCAGATATCATCGCAGAAAAAAAGAGATTGAAAAAACTGAGAGAAGAGAAAGAAGAGGCCGTTCGAAAGGATAGAGTATGATCATATCAAAATGTGATCACAATAACATTATTCCAGGCAGAAGATCCCCCAATCGGCGTCAAAAAAATACAACCTAGACCAAAGCTTGGCATATTGACCAGCAATTACAGAGATGCAGGAAATTTTAGTATCAACAAACCCGTAGAAGATCCATATTTCAATGATTGGCATCAAGACCGTCATGAACATGAGAGACTGCTCACTCCATCGGTGAGCACACCATCACATCCTCTCTTCTGAGACATCACCTTTATAGAAGATATGAAATATAAAATGCATGAATGACTATAACAGCACACACCTGAGACTGTAGAGAGAATCACAGAAGCCAGAAAGACACTGGAAGCGGCAAGCGCACCACCTCTCACCAAACCCAACTACAACTTTGAAAAATTCGCTGACGCAGAGGTGATTTTTATTTGAATAAAAATCCTGTTTTTTTTTTTGGAGGATCACGATAATTTCAAAGAAATTTCTCTGTAGGTTTCGAGATGATTTCCATGAAATTTCTCTGAAATTTCGTAGCCACTGGTGACGAATGAGCCTGTGATACGATATGGAGTCTTCTATGAGTACAATGATAAACAAAATCCTCCAACAAGGGAGGCCAGATGGCGGGAAAACAACCCGATACAAAAGATGTGAGTAATCTCGACGAAATCTCGTACATCTCAGTTTTGAAAAATCAAAACTTATATAATTTTTTTTTTTGAATATTATTTTGTGCCTTCAGATTCGTGTAGACACCACTTGTCCACCGAAAATATTAAAAAATGAGAAGATTGTACTCAACGCGGGCAGATCGATATGGAGGCGACTCTTTATGTCTGCGCTCTTGTTATGCGGCCTGACCGCCGCCTATGTTATTTATGATGGTGAGGACAGCTACTCCAAATATAAATGGATCCAATACCGCATAAAGACTGGGATCCGATTCATGCGCTGTACAACTACGGTGAGATTCTGATGACGTCATCATGTTCGTGAGGGGTTTACGTATATTGTGCAGCTGATAAAGAAAAAAAACAAAATCCACAACCACCACTACAACGCGGTAAAACCGCGACCCAAAAATGACAGCACCTGTCAGGTGATCGTTGTAGAATGACAGAATATAGGCAGGATTGATGGCGTGGGATTATCAGAAGACGATTTGGCAGATGAAGGAAACAACTGACGAGAACGAAAAAAAGAAAATAATCGACTCTGCACATTCCAGGAACGCCATGAGGTGAAATTTCGACGAAATTTCATTCAGATTTTCAATCATTCTACACCAATTTTTGTCGAAATTCACATGAAATTTCAGGTTGCTCCACCTGTTTGAGAAGAACGAGGGCATTTTCATCAAGGCGGGGCAGCACATGTCAGCGCTTGGATATGTACTTCCTAAAGAGTACTGCATGGCTATGATCCCATTATTCGACAAGGCTCCTCACCACACATGGGATCAAGTATTTATTTGTCCATTTAAAATTAATTTTATTCAATTAATTTTAATTTTGGTATTCTCCATTGCAAAGAAATTTGATGTGAATCTCACGTGATTTTTCCGTTCAAAATTAAAATTAAAAATCTGCAATGGTATTCTTTTGCAATTTTGAACCAAAGAAATTTTTTCCAACAAAAATAAATTAACTCTGATCATAACGAGGTGGAGCAAGTCTTTATCGACCAGTTTGGCTCCAAGCCCGAAGAACTGTTCGAGAAATTTGAAAAGACACCGACCTCATCTGCCTCTATGGCTCAGGTGATTTTTTGATTGTATTTTTTTATAGAATTTTATTTCAAAAATCTATTTTCAATTTGAATTTTTTTCGACGGAAATTCCGATTTCTGTCACTTTTCAGCGAAATTTCAGTGACTTCTCGGAACAGTTCAATTTATTTTTAACGAAACTTCAGGTCCACCGAGCTTCTTACAAGGGCAGAGACGTGGCCGTTAAGATCCAACACAACGGTCTCGCGGATCAATGCGTCAGTGATGTGGCGACCATCGAGTTTATTGTCAATCTCGCCGCGACGGCTTTTCCAGACTTTAAGTTAAAGTGGTTGATCGATGAGTTCAACCGAAATCTGCCCAACGAATTGGACTTTACACAAGAGGCGAGAAATGCCACGAAGGCGCAGGCGAATTTCGACCGTTCTGGACTCAAGGTGATTATGTGATGGAAATTTCTGGGAAATTTCGGTCGTTTCATTGGAATGGGAATTAGAAAAAGTGTGAAAATCCATCATTGATATCAAAAGAATTTCGACATATGGGAAACAATTTCGCATCTTTTGAAAAAGTGCGTTAGTTACCGTAAAAAAACACGATATGAAACCGTGATTATTATAAGGTCCAAATCCGTTACTACCAGAAAATAAAGCGAAAAAGATTAAAGAAAAATTTTATTGACGGGTTGTAGAGAGCCAAAACACCCGATATCGTCTGGGAGATGACAAGACCCCATGTCTTATGTATGGAGTGGGTCGACGGTGTCTCCTTATATCAAGTCAGTATCTCATCTACAACCGCATCTACAATCACGTCATGTTGCTAGGAGTTATTTGTTTTAGATTTGTTGCGGCTTTGCCGCGAAGCACCACATGTGGGAGGTGTTCTTGTAACAATGTGAGGTCATACTGATAGAGTCAGACTCCATCTACAACTCTGCCGCATTATGTTTTTGAGCTGCGGCTTTGCCGCAGGATTTTTGAAAGTCCGCTGCTGTGTACTGCGGCTCTGCCGTCGTGTTAAATTTGTGTGTCTTCAAAGCGCTGCGGCTCTGCCGTAGTTTTATGTTGTATACTGCGGCTCTACCGTCGTGTTAAATTTTTGATATGGCTTTAAAGCGCTGCGGCTCTGCCGCAGCTTTTTGTTGTATACTGCGGCTCAACCGTAGTTTTTATGTTGTATACTGCGGCTCTGTCATCGTGTGAAATTTGTGTGGCTTTAAAGCGCTGCGGCTCTGCCGCAGCTTTATGTTGTATACTGCGGCTCTGCCGCAGTGTTAGATTTGTGATATGACAAAAAGTGCCGCGGCTCTACAAAACGATCACCACACAACAAATCCAATACCGCGGCAGAGCCGCACCACAGACACCCGGTAGACCTTTGAGATCCCACCCTCGTTGTCTGCCACCGCAGTCTCCATCTCCTCGTTGTAGATCTCATCACATCAGGTCGAGAAGATCAGGGAGATGGGTGTGTCCCCAGACTCCGCCGCACAGCTCCTGACCGACATTTTCAACGAACAGATTTTTCGCCACGGTTTTGTACACTGCGACCCCCACCCCGGGAACGTGATGGTCAGAAAGACAAAGAACGACTTTGAGCTCGTGTTGTTGGACAACGGGCTGTACAGGTACGTGAAATTTCGACGAAATTTCGATGAATCTATGAGATTCTGTGCGTTGTAGATCTTGAAACGCGTGGGGGATCTGCGGTAATTTTGCAATTCAAATTAATAACGGCAATAGACAATACGACGACGCCTTCCGCATCGATTACGCAAACTTGTGGTGGAGCATCTACAACGCGGACGCAAAGAAGATCCAGAAGTACACCAAAAAATTGGCGGGAACAGACTCTTACGAATTATTCGCCTCTATGATCACCGCAAGAGCTATGGACACCGCAAAGATGAGTGGTGATTTCAAAACCTACGCAAAGGTACCATCTTGTTCTAAAAATAGATTTCCATAAGAATTCCAGAAAAAATTCATTGAAAATTTAAAAAAGAAATAGATTAGAAATTTTTTTGAATTTTCCCGGAAATTTTTATGAAAAATCATATTTTACCACAAAAAATCTGAGCTTAAAAAGATGCACGCGTCTGCCGTGGACAGCGCCGAGATGGCCAATCTACAAGCTGCAGCAGCAGGAGGTGTTGTGGAGATCACACAGATACTTGCCACAGTGCCTCCAGAACTCTTGTTGTTGTTCAAAACCAAGTGAGTCTTCTCATTCTATATGGTGAAAAATATACATATAGTTATTCGTGATTTGGTTGGTTGTAGACCATCAAAAAATGTGCAATTTTGGATAATTTTCGAGGTGACAACAACTACACTTTGTGCACAAAGACATTTGAATGCAAATATAATACAATCCATCACGATGCGAAAACGAATGACAAAACATTGATCATGATCAGCGACCTCTTACGCAGCGTGACGGCCAAGTTAGTTTCGCCAGAAGCGTCACTTCGCGTGTTGACAAGGACCATGCAATACTGCCTGTGGACTATAAATAGATCCAAGTTGGCACAGAATGACGGAGTGATGCCAAGAATTTACGCTCTATACGAAGAGACAAAGTTGTTTTTTCAGCTCAGTTTATACGGGCTTCTGCTGAAGTGGTGGGCTTCTCATGAATAAATTTGACGAAACATCTCCTCTTATGGCCGACTACATCATGTATGATGCATGGAGGCCATTGTTGATCGTGAGGTGACGTCTCGTTGTAGTGCCGACCAAAATGGATTCTCTGCGTCCCCATGGATGGATTGGCGCAAAATGAATCCATATCATTAAAGTCTCAGTTACTGCACGTGGACGCACATATCATGTTGTATCTTCCTACAATCTTTACCGTGCTTTGTTTGCGGTACATAACGTGTCCTTAACGCAGCATTGAAATTAATTGGAGAGATGCAAAAGGACTTTAGATGGAGTGGATTATCTATCAATTTTGCGTCTGAAGACTTTTCACTTGACAATTATTTTGTGTGCGGAAACAATTTATCAGAGGACCAATCAAAACACACGAAGAACGATGACGACGATGAGCACTTTAGAGGAACACGGCTACACTTTCATACAATACATCGCTGGGGGCTCCAGCGGCCAAGTCGTGGAGGCGATGGACACGGATAATGATGGAAGGAGTTGTGCCATTAAAGTGATCGCGAAGAGAAAACTGGAGAGGATAAGAAACGAGATCAAGGCCAATGAGATACTGTCTAATGCGAAGAACGTCTGCAAGTACCATCGATATTTTGAGACCTATAATCTGGCGGTAAGATTTCAGCTTGATTATTGAAACCTCACAAATCCAAGTTACTAAATCCAGACTGACTCGTTGTAGTTCTTGGTTTTCGATCGGGTGAGGGGAGAGGATCTGTTCTCCTTCATGGAATCTCGAGATTTTGCTCCAGTTCCGGAGGCGAAAGTTCGAAGAATAATTCAAGCCGTGGCAAAAGCTATCTTCCAATGCCACCAACTGGGTATCGCACACAGAGATATTAAGCTGGAAAATGTGGGAACCCCAGAAATCAAGGTGTCTGACGCGTCCAGGTCATGATTACAGAAGACAGAGATCACATTGTCGACGCGCAGTTAATCGACTTCGGGCTTTGTTCTTTCTTCTCGCCATACGCAGAGGTGACTGTCGCTGATCGGTGTGGATCCATCGAATATTTGGCACCAGAGATCATGTCGGGGGCGAACTTCCTCGCCAGCCGAACAGATGTGTGGTCCCTTGGTATCACCGCGTATGCCCTTTTGTTTGGACAATTTCCATACAGTGTCAGGTGAACACATTTGAATAACACAGAGCTTTGACCAACAATAGAGATTTGATAGAGGGAAAAGGGAATCCGTTTCCATCTAATATCAGAGCAGTACCACTTCCGGCTGATGTCCAAGTTTCAGAAGAGTTCCGAAAGAGGTTGTCATCCGTTTTGTGCTTCGATCCATCACAAAGAGGATCAATCAAGCTGCTGATGTGAATGAAACGATAAAAATTTAATACACTTCTCAGTGATTTCTGTGGTGTTTGAATCAAAACAAAAGGGTTTAAGAACGGTAATGTATTGCACCTATCAAGGAAGACAAAACAAAAGCGACAGAACTTTACTTCCAACTTTCTCATAAAATAAAAACACCCAGCACCTCTTGCAGAGGTTGCCCAACTGGTGGAGGATTCCAACACTTGGGTTCTTTATTCTGTTGAAAAAAAGAACGAATCGATGTTGAATCGTGGTGGCATACAGTTACAAGAGCTGTCTGAAGTTCAGGTGCAACATCGTGTTCTTGTGGGGTGTGATATAAAGCAGGTGTACGGCAACTTCTTGAGAGCTACCGACGGAAATGTGCCAGTGTTTAAAATGGTCCCTGCATTACACCAAAAAGCCCTTCAGACAGGCGCAGATATCAGGACGTTCTTAGTGGATGCCTCGAATGATTACCAAAGAGCTGCACGATTATTAGCTAATCGTCCTCTATACACCTTCCAGCGTCTGGAGCTCTCCAATTCGGTGCGTAGGGAGTGGTGAGTTGCACCATGAAGCTCGATTGACAGCAAAAGGAACAACCTTTGGCTCTTCGTATCCCCATCAAAACACCAAACATTCAGAACAGCAACTTTATTTACGCCCTGTTAATCGTCCTCCAATCCTCCAATCAACCCATATCATGGACGATCTCCTCTCCATTCCGCTTAGACGGTGACACAAACGTCAACACGCCGTTCCAGACTCTCACAAAGACACCGCAGGGGACCAACACAAAGAGTTCCCTCTTATCTTTTCTCTACGAACAAACAGAAGAAGAACGCCTGCACAAGCTTACAGAGAGCCTCTTAGCCCAAGTCTTTCAGAAAAAAGCTCAACATCAACAATCACCAATACAGCAGGCGATTGATGATCAGTACGATGATATGCTGGCGGAGCTTGGGCTCACTTTGGAATGATCGTGTGGATTGAGAGAATGTAAGATAAATGTGTAGCTTTCGATGACTCTTCCTCAACATGGTTTATCTACAACTCTTCTTCAGAGATGAGGGAATCATCGTCATCGTCGTCTGTATCTGGAACGATATCACTCTCGTTAATGAGGACTTGACTCTGTTGGCTCAGACACAACTCGGGTGGTGGCTTAGTGAACATCGACTGTCTATGATAATGTCAGATTACTATCTGGATCTGTAAAACTTGATCACCTGTACATAGCCAAATTGTCCGTCTCATCTGTGACGTCATGTTCTGTCACAAACTCTATTGACTGTGTGCCCATCAGGTGCGCCTCGTCCTCATCATCCTCTGAATGGGATCCGTCGTCTGACTCGGCAGCTTCATCGTCTATAAATCCTCGCATGTCGTGCTTCATCTCGTCGCTCTTGTGCTTCTCTCGAATATCTGTGATCTTTTGGGTGTCTTTAGAGTATTGGTATCTGTATCTATAGACTTTTCCGATCCTTCTCATCCTGTAGATCTCCTTCTTCCGATCATATCTCAACACGTGACATCGATTGATGTCGATCATGGACTGTATCGCGCACTGAAATGACACAGGTTCTGCCGTGTCATCATCATCGATGTCTTCCGGCTCATTTTCATCGACGACATCATCTCTCAAAGAATACAGAAGGAGTTCGTCCTCCTCGAAATTCTCCTTCTTTCCCGCCTTGGTATCTGTCGGAGCTAAAAATAGATTCACTTTGATCATTTTTTCGTTCTGGGAATCCTGCCACAAAGATTTGATCCGGCCGACCGAAATTTTCGGGGAATCTTCCGTTGAAAATTCCAGGCAATCTCCGGTGCTGTACAATATGTCGTTATATCTGAATTGTGAGTAGTAACATCTCCCCGATATGTACTCTTGTATCTCCCCCTCCCAGTTGATCTGTTTAAAATTTGAATTTTCGTTTTGGCGGGAAAAAGGAATAAATACCTGTTGAAGACTGTTTCTATTTATAGAACGCTTTAGCCTCTTTCTCTTGGTGGGGGCCGGTGTACAGGGCATGTCAAACGTATTGTTCATCTCCCCTGTACAGCTCAGTTTTCCCGCCAAAAACTTCGGAAAACAAAAACAAATACCGTGTTCAGATTCGGAGGAATTTGATTGCGGTGTAGAAAATGTCGACTGTGATGTTGCCACTGTCTCCCTCTTGGAGGACTGTGTCGACAAAAGTTCTTGTTGTGAACTGATCGGAATCTTCCTGGAATTTTCTGGGGTCTTTGGTGACAAGAGTTGGGAGTCGGAGAAATCTTCGCGAAATTTCTGAGATTTTGATATTTGACTTTGAGCACTCGTGACAGTTTTCTTCGAATTCTCTGCTTCTTTTTGTGGCTCTGGAGGAATTTTCCGTGAAACTTCCGGTGTTTTTTCCGGAACCTTCTGGTAATTTTCCAAGGGTTCTGTGTCGCTCTGAAGTGTGTCAGTAACTGTGTACACAAATGAAATTCTAAAAATAGAGCTCCTAAAAATAGACTGTCTACCTGTTGCGGTCTCTTGAACATCTGCGATATCGTATTTACTCTCTTCTCTGCATTGTATGTCTTTATCTTCGGTGGGGTTGTCTTCTTCAACGGAGGTTGTGGCGCGGTTTGAGATGCTGCTATGGTAACCGGCTTTTTCTTCTCTTTTTGTGAAGTCACGTGATGTGAGGGTGGGGGATGGTACAGTTACTTTTTGGGTGGTTGCCAAGGTTTTCGTTGTGTCGACATCGTCCTTCTTCGGAATTTGTGCGGCTATTTTTGTTTTTGGTGTATGTACAACTGGCATCAGTTTCATTCCTTCAAAACTGGAAGGGGGAGGGGGGATATTCAGTGTAGATCGTGACTGGTAGCTCTTTCTGTGTGCCTGAAAGACATCCATAAAAGACGGTCCTTGTTGTATAACGTCCTTCGGGTGTCTGTACAGCCTGAAAACGGTCTCTGCATCGCTAGAATTGGAGGGCATATAGGAGGGGGGTGGTGAGGGAGGGGGACTGGTGTACAGCGCGTGGTCATCGGATGATTCTTCAATATGTACTTGTTTCTCATTCTGCTCGATGTGATCTTCTGCCTGTCTGACGGGGACTTGTGATATCTGAGGTTGGTTTGTCTTATCTTCTCCATCACTGAGTATGATATCTTCCTGTTGGTGTATCTCTTCCATCTCCATGGCATCCTCGTGTGGTCCCAGGTCATATATGCCCTCGTAACTGAAGACGTCCTCGTTGATCTCAGTATTCTCCATCATCTTGACAGGCGATACGTTCGGTGACATATTGACATTCATTTTGACAGGTGACATGCTGACATCTGTCATATTGACATGTGGCGTATTGGGAGTGACATCTGTCTTCTTCGCATGTGATGGGATCTCATCGGTGATCGAAACGTCTCCCCCTTTCAACTTGATCCAATCTTGGTCCAAATCTTGCAACATTTCCTCGTCTTCTGTCTTAGTATCCTCGATCACTATTTCCTTTAATCTTGTCTTGGGCATCTTGACGGGGGTCAGGGACGTCCTCTTGAAAGTCTTGGGGTGGGGGGAGGGGAGGACTGATAGGTCGGAGGGGGGGAGGGAGGGGTTCTCCTGAATGTACTGGATGGTGGAATTCATGACGCGTGTCAGGGTGGAGTGAGGTACTTTCGAGATGGGGGTGGCAAGGTTCTGCATGCTCGACCAGCCAAACAGATTCAATTGTGTCTCTGTTGTGGTCAATAAGATATCATGACGTGTGATCTTGTACAAATATCAACACATTGTCATTCTCACCTGACAGATCTGTCTGGAAGTACAAATGATGATATCTCTGCTGTTCAGGGTCAAGATAACCCTCCCCTCCCTTGCCCCTCCCTCCCCCTCTCTTGACCTTCTTTCTCCCCTCCTCCAAGTCTAATAACTTCGGTCTCTCCTCAGGTTCAAACTATCTTCTTCAATACCCCGTCGACAGAAATCATGTCGACACTGTACACGTCGACAACCGCGACCCACCTGTCTGAACTCCACTCTCGGTCTGATATTATGCGGAATCATTTTGGTCTCCTCCGGGTAGAATTCGAATTTCGCTTTGCCGAGCATCTTCCCCATGCTCTCCTTGTTCTTCAGCGACTTTTCATAGGCTGTCTCTTCGACCCCTTCTGTCAACAACAGTACACATCTTCCCGCCCTTTTCCGACCCGTCCGACCCATCCTCTGTATGGTGCGGGTGGGGGTCTTCTGTACATCGAACAAGATGATGAGGTCGACTTCTCCGATATCGAGACCTTCTTCACCCACGACTGTGGCGACGAGGGTGTTGTAGATGCCTCTTTTGAATTGCTCGATCAACTTGCCTTGTTCCTTCTGCTTTAGACCTTTACTGCCTGATCTGAAGGTAGTCAGTGTCTTTCTTCCAAAGACGAAAATTTTCGCGCCAAATGTCGAGATTTGAATTTTGAACTGACTTGCTCGAGGCCTGGCCTATAAATGGGGCCGCTTTGATGAGGGGGGCGTGTTTCTGCAGTACACTAGAAATCTCTTCCACAGAATCTCTAAACTGAGCGAATATCATGGCCCTGGTGGAAGCTTCGCTACTAGAAAAATGTTCTATTAATAGCTCCACTAATTTTTGAAGCTTGGGGTGGTTGTTTCCCCTGTCAGTGACGTCATCAGAAAGTGCGAGAAGGTCCTTCCAGTCCTTGGATCTACAACCTGTCAGTCTGATCCTTCTCCATGATATCATAGAAAAATCGAATGAAAATTCCTTGAAATCTCACTTTGTCACGAAATTTTTTCTCATCTTTCTGGTCCCTTTCAGTGCTTCATCATTGATGGTCATGATCCTCTGCTTAAAAGCCAGTAACCCGTGTGAACTCAGCACATCCAGAGCCTGGGAGATTGACATCGCCCACCCAAAGTATCCCTGGGCCATCATCTTCATGCCTTGATCACTGATCACGTGACCCGCGATCATCCTGTCCCTGGCCGATCGTAATGCGAAGGCGGAGGCTTTTTCGGGGTCTTGTGTGTAGAAGACTTTGTGTTCGAAGAGTTTGACGAGGGGCTCCTTCAGGATTCGAAGGGCGAGTTCTTTCACTTGTACCATCTGGGCGCTGAGGGGCACCACTACCTGGGGTGGGTTTTATTGAAATGAGAAGGGTCGTATGATAATGAGAAAGGGTATTTGGTATTCTTAGATCTCGTGATATAACACTGATAAAAAGTATACCAGATCAGTTGTAGTCGTGTGTGTATGCGACTTGACGTCTTCATCCTCCTCATTTCTAAACTCGAGGTGGCTGATCATTAGGTTATGGATGATGTTCTGCACTGTCTTTTTGTCGTGACCCGGTGAGGCCGTCAGCGCCACGATCCGGAAATTTCTGGTCTTTGCAGCCATGTTTCTGACGACTAAACTGTAAGCGGCATTTCCTTGTGCATGATGAGACTCATCCATCACGAGGCAGCAGATGCGTGTGGCATCACAGATGTTGTTGGTGATGTCATTATTGAGGACTTGTGCGGTGAGGAAAAATATGCGCTTCTCCTGCCAGTGACGAGCCCTGGTTGTGGGAGGTACGTGCCCTGTCAGCTCGATGCATTCACGGGACGGGATGCCCACGATCTGTTGTTGATGAGTGGTGTTGATCATTGCTCTTGCGGCCTCATCAACATGCATTTCGTCGATGGCGAAGTCACAAAAATGAAATAATATAAATATAATATAAAATATAAATTTTTTATATAAAATAAATATAATATAAATATAATATAAATTGAGTTTTGAAGAGGATATTATTTTTGTCTAAATAAGTATGAAGGATACCTTCTGGCACGCTTCTATCTGCTGTGCGACTAAGGGTCGCGTGGGCGTCACAAAGGCGATGAGACTGTCAGGAAACCATCTGTAAAAGTTGTACATCACCACGGCAGCGATGAGTGTCTTCCCGAGTCCAGTGGGGATGGAGACTAGAGTGTTTTGTAGGAGACACTTCTCCACGATTTCGTATTGATATTCTCTCTTCTTATAGTTGGCTGAAAAATGTCAAACAATGAATGAAGATTAATTTTATTATATTTAAATTTTATAATATTTGTGGCCGTCTAGTTTGGACTTTGAATAATCAGAATAAAATTAAAATGTCACAAGAGAAGAACTCTTTGCAACATAACTAGAATATTTCAAAACAAATAAAACCCACTTGGATAGATCCAGGTCTTCATGGCCTCTGCATCATAGTTCCTCTCCACCTATATAAATCATTATTTTAATTCGTCTGGCAAAAATGGAGGTGTTTTAACAATTTTCTGTTCTGTGTTGCAACAAAACACTAATCCAATGAATGTTTTGATCAGAACGAACCTGGGTCTCTGGCATCGGTACTAAATCTGTTATGGAGATGGCCTTCTGCTTCGGTGGTCTCACTCCCATGCTTCTGTCTTTCAGCGGTGTCTCTGGTTTTGCCGCCAGAATCTTGAATTGTTCCTCTTGATCATCATCCATCAAGGGATTTCCGTCTGCGGCGGTATATGCATGCTTTTTCGTAGAATAAGGATTGACCACTCCTCTGGTCTTCTTGACTGGTGTCTGATCTCCATCATCATCCTTGCTTGTTTGAATATTATCTTCTGACTTCCTCTTGGGAGCTCTCGGCTTGGCAGGAGAGCGGCTCTGTGTGTTCTTGTCTTTTATAATAAATGTGGACCCCAAACCACTGAATTGTATCTTATTCTTTGTGTTGGGCGTCTGTTTTGTATTTTCGATCTTGGCTCTCTGCGCATTTGATATGGCATCCAACTGGTCAAAGTCTATATCGTCCAAATCATCGGCCATTGTGCGGGAGAGGTTGATTCATCACGGTGTGTCAGAAAAGGATCAACTTCGAGGAAAAACTCACGTGACTGCGAGTTGTAGAGGCCATTTTCAACTTGAACCATCTTTTTTCAGATGATACGAACAGCTGCTCGCGTCATCAACACAACAAAAAACTCTCGAATACCAACTATTAATACAATTCTCACGAAGAGACGCTTCAGTATGGCGGACGTAATTGGAAATAATGCATGGGTAGGCGTTATCAATTGGTCTTACGTTGTCTAACGTTCATTAGGCAAGCGCTCGCGATGGTTTCAACGGATCGGTTGGACGCACACCACTTGTCAGACTGAGAACTTTGAGCGAAGAGACCGGATGTAACATTCTGGGTGAGTGATTGCACACGCCTCCGTCTTAACATTGTCGCAGCAAAATCCGAATTACAGAACCCAGGAGGATCAGTTAAGGATCGTGCAGCTCATTTCATCATCAAGGTAAGTACATTTCGAGTCTACAATTTGTTATTGATAGAGGTAGGATGCAGAGAAACGTGGATTATTGAAGCCAGGAGGTACAGTCGTAGAAGGAACAGCAGGTGCTACATCTTTACAACGATCATCAATTGACGTATGCAGGAAACACAGGAATTGGAATGGCGCACGTCTGCAATGCCAGCGGGTACAAACTTGTCATTTACATGCCAGACACCCAATCAAAAGAGAAGATTGATCTGTTGAGATCACTCGGCGCAGAGGTCTATCCAGTCCCTGCTGTTCCCTTTGCTAACCCAGACAATTATAACCATCAGGCCAAGAGGCATGCAGAGAAGTTGGAAAATGCCATCTGGGGGAATCAATTCGACAACACAGCCAATCGTCAGGGACATTAT
The DNA here is from genome assembly GCA_002081555.1 of Protostelium mycophagum. Classification (NCBI taxonomy): domain Eukaryota; phylum Evosea; class Variosea; order Protosteliida; family Protosteliaceae; genus Protostelium; species Protostelium mycophagum. The sequence continues at coordinate 105,744 of KV921028.1, read as the reverse complement.
GAGGTTCGTCTTCTTTACATGATGATCACCATCGATGAGAAAACATGTCACTCATATGACCACAGACAACCGGACCAGAGATCTGGGAGCAGACCGGAGGCAAGATCGACGGATGGATCTGTGCCACCGGCACCGGCGGCACTTATGCTGGTGTCTCCACCTTTCTGAAGGAGAAGGACCCCAAGATCCAGTGTTATGTCGCCGATCCACCAGGAAGCGTTTTGTACAAATATTTCACCACTGGAAACCTGGAGAGAACTGGTGGGAATTTTGGATCTCATTTTATGGCTGGTTGTAGAGAGTCCCAGTACTACCAAAGCTGCAAGAAAGGCGATGATGTTGCAGAATCAACAAAAATGATCAGCAGTATTTTGGTCGTGGCCAACACGGTCCATTGGACACGTCAATCCACTCACCAGAATGAAAACAGAACAAGTGTTGATGTAATTACAGGAAATGGAAGCATCACGGAGGGAATCGGCCAGGGCAGAATCACAGATAACCTGAAGGGTGCGCCAGTGGATGGCAGCATCCATATAGAGGACGAGGTATCTGTCGCGACTGTCTACAAGCTGCTGCATGAGGAGGGCTACTTTGTGGGTGCTTCTTCGGCTCTGAACGTCGCCTCTGCCGTGGCTCTGGCCAAAAAGCTGGGACCTGGTATGTGCTGCAATGCACATGATGTTCTAAAGATCTCAGGACATACCATCGTGACCATTTTATGTGATGGAGGGTACCGTTACCAATCCAGGCTATTCAACAAGGATTGGCTCGTGAGCAAGAACCTCTATGAGTCCATTCCTGAGAAGTACCGCAGAGGCATCTCATAATGAATAAATAATGTGTGGAATAAATGCCAAAATCGTTTTGAATTGTATTCCTTTTACTCGATAGAGATCTCTCCTCCTGCAGCGGCAATCTTCTCTTTCCATTTGGCAGCATCCTCTTTAGACACACCCTCGCCCAACAGAGATGGTAAGTTGTCCACATAGGGTTTAGACTGGGAGAAAAATGAGAATCGAAAACATACGAGATGAAAATGATGCAATGTATGGACTCACTTCAGGGAGGGAGAGTGCGGGCTTGATGGCACGGATCTCTTTAAGAACCTTGTATTTTCCACCATCGGCGATCTTGACGAGCTTAACGGTGAAACCGGTCTTTTCTTCCTTCTTCTCGGCCTTTGGTGCCTCCTGAGTGGCGGCACCGGCTCCTGCTGCACCTTGTGATGGTGCTGATGATCATTAAATCGAATGTTAAAACTGATGTGATTTGGTATCCATCTGTGATCTCACCTGCTGCTGGTGCAGAACCAATTGTGCTGGGATCAACTCCTAATTTTCTCGATAAGAGCTCAAAAAAGAAACGGGCCTCGATCATATTGAGTTGAGAGACCTCCGTGGCCAACTTTTCGACCTTAGGAGGGACAGGGTCGTCTGGTGATTTCATTATGTGGAGGGGTTCCTCCTGGCGGAGTTGAAGGGTTGTCTTAAATCCCCTCGAGTTGGAGATGATGGATCTATCTATTATCATTGCCAATCCCTTCGTCTATAAACCTTACCGAGGAATAATAACCTGTTTTGTTGTGCCATTTCCTGAGATCAGGCGCTGCGGGCGAATGAGTCTCAACATGATCTCCAAGATCTGACTTTTTGTGCAAATTTTTTAATACGTAACAGATATCCTTCTACATCTTAAAATATATTTAAATTTGAATAAATTGCTGTCGGACAACAGAGACACCCACACCACAGGCACCAGCTCTATCGATCATATAATTACGGTTGGATAAAGATATCAAGATTGCATTTTATCCTCCTGCTCTTCTTTTGTCTCTCTGATGATTTTTGTGATGACAGGGTACCCATCGATCTTCCAATGTGGAGCGGTCTTTAGAGGTTGGACACCAAGAGATCCCTTTGCTGTTCGGCGTGTATCTGGGCATCTTCAGAACTCAATGGCAAAATCAAAATCCTCTTTCAGAACGGTCGGTCTACAATTGTGTAGATCCGGACTTATCAATACGCCTTCAGCACAAGCACAGAAGGTGTTTGTCAGCTCATTTAACATGTGCAGGTGCGCAGTTGCGGGTTTCCATCATGCTCAAAAGATCATCAGATGCATGATGGCTCACCTCCATGTAGAAGTGCAGATGCTGGATTGTTCAACACCGCCCGTCTCGCCTCATCTGTGGTCAAGCCGATCATCACTCCCCTGCCAGACTAAATTTCGCGACAAAGCTGAGAGAAAAAACGTAAAATAGGTGATGGATGACGTGTACATACAGATTGATGACGTCATGAGGACCCCTCATTCTGCTTTCTTTGGCCGCACCACTGCTTAATATGATGTTTTTTCCTTTTGTGGCGTAGACCAGGGACACTCCGTTGCTCACAAAATGCTCGCATGTTTGTCCTGATTTCAGATTAATTTTTCACATATTTTCCACATATTTTCCACATATTTTTCACATATTTTTCACATATTTTTCTCTTCAAAATATCTTCAGATGATTTTTGAAAAAGAAGTAAAACTTTTACAACAAAAATGTAATTTGGAAATTTTTGACTACTTCTTGAATTCACGTTAAATCACGAAGGCTGGCGGTAAAAAACCGTGATTCCATTTTTCCACAAGAAGATTAAATGTCAAAAGTATTGATTTTTTGTACTCACCTAATGCGTCGCTGTATTGAAGCTCAAAGAAGATGCCACGAGCAATGGCTTGCTTTATGATGGCCGTCTTGAGAATGAAGGCAGGTCTAGCTGTGCAATCGATCGTGATGATGTCGATTTCTGCAGATGCACAGAGGAATCTGAAATAAATCAGATGAAAAATGCTTAAAAATAATCACTTTAGAGAATCATCATCTTTTGGTGTGGCAGATACAAGATCATATGTCTGAAGCGTTGGGTTTTGTCCCGTCAGTATCTGTCTTGGATCAACATAAACCACAGCTCACATTTACTCACTTGGTTGAATTTTCCATCAACTAAGGTGAATGATGCGCGACTGTGCACTCTTATTGAGCCACGAAATGGGTTCTCCGAGGGCAGATGAAAATTCTTATATTTCTGTGATAACTCTTCAGGGATCTCTGGCAATGAAGGAGGCTAGATCACTTAAATTTATCATGATATTTTTGATGTTTAAACATACCGGTAGGTTCTTATTTTCTATCTTAACTTCATAAGCAACACTTGAGAAGCCAACTGATCAGCATTAGTCAGGTGATCACTGTATATGCATCTTTCTCACGCTCGAGAGATTTTGGCAGTAATTTTGGTTTGATGGAGAGATCAGCGAACATGATTTTCACTTCGCTTCACTTTTTATTATCACACGTAAGTACTTCTGCTTTACCGCTGTAGGGTGGTCATTTGCCACGTTCAACGCAAAGAACCCCGACTACTGCACCACCTCCCTGTACTGGCTTGAGTAATTCAATTCCTTGAAATAACATCATACAGAAAATCTCGTCCGACCTTCAGTGCTTGGAAAGATCCTATCACAACATCACAAGAGGTCATCGTTCTTAGCAGGTGATGAGTGACTATATTGAATTATATCTTCTTGACCATAAGTAGTTCTATATGATGGTCAACATCCCGCGTATTGGAATCGGCGACCAATATGGTGAGTTGAACATGATCGCCCACACGTATCAGCTCGCCGGTAAGTCGTTTGTTATTTGCCAGTATGTTTTTGGCGGCCAATTTAGTGTTCTTCGCGGCTGCCTTTTTACCTCGGTGGTCAGCATTTAGAAGTGCCTGTGGCATAGTTTTAATTGTCGTGTGTAAAGTGTTATTATAATTTTCAACACATAGTGGCAGCAGGTCGAGCCACATTACAGGTTCGTAATGTGTTTAGTTCCAAATGATTCAAGAACAGATTTCATTGTTGGTTTGCAGCACCTTGCAGTGGACAGGTAAGTCGTCTATCCACGCCGCCAGTGCAGCTGCAACGTTTTCTGCTGTCTTTTATTTTATGGCAAAGCTCCATAAATACTTTGAAAAACAGTCAATTTATAAAAATCCAATTTGTATTTTTTATTTTGTTGCGCCAAATCACTCAGGTTCACCAGATCGCACTGTACAAGCATTGGACGCCGTGTGATTACTGGCGTGATCTTTTTGCCGCGTGGAGCTGGCAGGTGGAGCTGGTAGGAGGTTTGATTTCTCAGAAAGTTCGTGATGCGGGTTTTTGGTATGCCGGCGTACAGCGACAAGTGTGGTGGTAAACCTGTCACGGCCGTAGCAAATTATGGCGGGGTTGTTGTACAATTTTTGCAGAACTTTGTCATTGTAGTGCGCGGTCCACCGTTGACATGTAGAGATAGAGCCACTTGGCGTAATCTTTGTGTGCTAATATGCAATTATTTTATCAATTAGTTTGTGCGTGTATGTTGCGAAAAAAAATGTTGATCTATATACAGATATAATGTCACTAACAGCATTCACATATCCGAGTTTATGATATCTTAATGTGCCACTGGGGCCAGGTAAGTCCATTTTATTTGTGATATGATCACAGTTATTACTGATAAAGAAGTCCAAATATGGTGTTGCTTTTGCGTTGGCAGCTGACGATTATGATCTACAAATGAGTCAGAATCTGACTTGAAATTGCTGTACAAAAATGTTGCAGGTGGCGTTGCAAAATTGTGGTGCAACCTAAAAACACTGGTTGCAGCACAATGCACAGACCACGCTTGCTTGATTATTAACATGCGCCAAAAGAACATATTAAAATAAAAGATAAAAATGCAACTGTCTTTTATTATCAACTGTTCAGTGCCTTGAGTATGGTTGCACCATCCTCTATCTTGTTCAGGGCCATATTGAGAGCCTGTTCCATCCTGTCTAACCTCCCTATGATCTTTGCATTTTCCCTACTGAGCTCTGCATTACCTTCCTGAGCTCTGCATTATCTTCTCTGATTTGATCTATACTATCAAGCTTCTCAGTGAGGCGCTGTACTGTGCTATAATCAAGCCTCATTTTCATGCTGTACTTATACTTACTATTTATCTTCCAGACGTTCTTATAGACAGGTTCCCTATTTGCTTTGTCAAAATATCAAAAACCTTTTCTTCGCGCCAATGCCAGGTTTTGGCACCATAGAAAACCATCGGAACCGGAGATCACCCATTTTCGGTGTTTTCGGAGTGGTGCTGATGAAGAAGATTGATGATGAATCAGAGACCTCTTTCCTCACAAAGGGATGTTGAGCGCAATCCCGCAACACTGAAATAATAAACATCTCGTCAATCTATTCGTCAAATCAGATGATGCGAACTTCG